>OMLM01020496.1:39254-69466 GCA_900302695.1 Helostoma temminkii | reverse complement strand
TCATCTCACAGCCCCCATACAGATAGATTACTAAACAGTAACATATTATACAACCCCAATACCAAAACCACTGGCAATAAAATCTATATAAAAATAGAATGCAATGATTTGCAAATGTCATGATCCAATATTTTATTCACAAATGAATATAGAAAACATATGTTGAAGAAAATGTTACATTAAAAAAAAAAAAAATTGATGGCAGCAGTGCATCTCAAAAAAGATGGGGCAGAGGAAATTAAGGGTTGGAAAAGTACATTTAGCAACTAATTAGACACAGGTCAGTAAGATGATTGGGTAAATAATAAAATAATAACAAGAGCATCTTAGAGAGTCAGAGTCACTCAGAAATAAAGATGGACAGAGGTTCATTAAGCTGTGAAAGCTACATCTACAAATTGTCAAATAATAATCATCAATGTAAAATTGCAAATACTTTGAAAATATCATAATGTACATTACATAATATCATAAAAGGATTCAAACAAGCACTGCATTAACAACAGACATGATTCTGTAATGGACGTCACTTTATGGGCTCAAAAATACTTCCATTGAGTTTATAGTTAGGAAGCCTAAGTATAACATGTTATAATAGCTGTTCTTGTCATCACATGCAGAGAAGGAAGTGAGGTCATATAGTACAAGGAGATTGGTGTTAGGAGGAGCTTAGGGTGTATGGATGGGTCAGAAACACATGACTTTCCCACAGGAGACCAGTGTTCAGTTCCAGTGTCAAATGTTGTGTTTGTTATCCATTTACATTCCACAGCTTAACTGTATGTTTATTATCGTAACCATGAGTCAAATCAGAGGGAAGTGACCTTTATAGTCATTTTGGTTTTGGGCCCAGTTCATACATTAGAAACCAATGGACAAACAGATTATTAATAGAGTAGAGTAATAATAATGTAATGTAAATAAATTGACTAAAGAATCATAATAATACACAGTAAAAATAATAAATAAAATTAAAAATAAACTAATATTAAATTAAGTAAAACTGCAATAATTTAGCAGTAATAAGTAATATTACCATAACAACATATGGTGTGCATGTAGTACTGTACATATTGATGAAATAGCTGTGGAGTATTTCCAGACAAAAGTAGCTCAAATACACCAAAACAACAAGAAGCACCTTAATCAAACATTGTGGATCTGAGGTGTCCACCTGGAACATATCTTTGCAATAGCACCCAGGTAGTCATGGCCTTCTGTCTCATTAATAACAAATACACCTTAAACAGATATATACTGGTGGCATGCTTCTTTCTGTTCTTACCAATGCATCGGTAATAATTAAACAAAAATAAATATTAGGGTTTTAGTATCAGCAATTTTCAGCTGCTTTATTTTGCAGAAGTATGTTTGAAATAGGAATATGTTTTACATTGTTTTATTGGTAATAAAATACCACTGTTTAAAGCACATTTATAAAAAACTGAAGACTATGAGTGGTATGTATTAAAACATATAGTTCCTACAATATTAAAAATTAAAAGGTTTAACATTTCCCTGAAATGTTGTGGAGTAGGTGTATAAAGTGGCATAAAATAAAAATTCTCAGGTAAAGTGCGCTGACCTCAAAGTTTTACTGTAGTTAGAACAATAAAGTACTTGAATAAATGCACTTTGTTCAAACACACACAAAGTGAAGAGTCAGTAGAAGCTGTGTGGACTGTCACAGAGACCTGCCTTTGTTCAGAAAGTTTCAGCTTGGACCCATGACCCATGATTCATATACAGTATCTGCCGTTATAAGTTAAGCATCGACTAATGTAAACTGCCTAATATTCATCTGTGTTGCTCTTTAATCTCCTCAGTTGCAACATGTCTTACCTGAAGCAAAAATAGCTGTGTTGGCCTGGTTTAATAGGTTTGAACTAAGAGACAAAGTCAACCCGTCCTCGTTATATTCTGGACTCCAAGTGACTGTGCAGGCAGACCAAGGAATGTATAGAATTGGAAATGAGATCTGGAAAGCTTGCAGCTTCTCTGATGTTTGCTGCCAAGCTCCAGGCTCCAATCATTTTACGAAGTCAATAAGCTGTGCATATGGGACATTAAGCATCGACTCTTAATAAATACAAAAGACTTGATAACAAACAGCTCTGCAGCCACACAGATAAAAATAGATATCGAATCACTGATTTGTGTATCATTTCATGCCGCTTGTATTTCAAGTTAACATTTAATTCTAAATGCTTCCAGACTATTGTCACAGCGTATTATATTTCGTCTTCGTACCCTTTGTGTTATCTGCTGTACAAATAACTTACTGCACGTTATGTGCTACGTCTCTGTGTTTAATTTGTGTCCAGATCGTAGCCATGGGCTGGTGTTTTGGGGACAAGGCCTACCTGAGGAGCAGCTGGAACATTCTGGACGGGATGCTGGTGATGATATCTGTTATAGACATTCTTGTGTCTCTCATCTCCAACTCGGGGACCAAGATCCTGGGCATGCTGAGAGTGCTGAGGCTGCTGAGGACCCTGAGGCCACTACGGTAAGCAGTTGTGAAATGGGATGTTAAAATGTATAGACAGACAATTCCCTGGTCCCCCCAGGTGACAGAAACCCACCACAGACACTATTCTATAACTGTAAGGCGATACTGTGTATTCTGTAAATTTCCAGCTATAAACAGCTCTGACATGTGCCACCTTGTGCAGCGTTTGGGACATCTGTGCGTGTTTTTAATGTGTGTTATTGTCAGCGAGTACACAGTTTATTTGAGCGGAAATAAGGCGGAAATCACTACTTTGGAGACTGTTTTTGTACTTGCATGTCCAAATACCGTGTGCGTGCGTGCGTGCATGTATGTGTGTGTGTGTGAGAGAGAGCGAGAGAGAGAGAGAGAGAGAGAGAGAGAGAGAGAAGAACAAATAGCAAGAGAAAGGGACTTTGAGCCAGAGATGTGTACATGTGGATCCATTTGCATGTGAGTGGCTTAATGCTTGACTTGGCTCACAGCCGCGTGCTCGGTGTCTCATCTCATGAACGGGTGCTCTCGAGGCTTTGCCCCTCGTTGAATATTTATCACTCTTCTCATGACGAGGACACAAATCAAATATGCATTTTCATCCTGCTAAATTTACCCACTAAACGCCACAGATGTTTGCTCTCTTGTTTTTGCTTTTCCACCTTTCCCCTTTTGAAATGAAAGTGAAATCTTCCGCAGAAGCTGCTTCTTTCACGTTCAAACTTCAAAGTGTTACTTTCTCCTTTGAGTGGTCTGAATTGAATTAGGTATGAATTAGGTAATAAATTTCTGTTTGTGTATTTTGCTGGAAACCTGTGGAATTGCTGTTTAGAGGTGAATCTGTCCTTTGATTTATATGTGGCACGTTTTTTTAACATCTCTGACAGCTAATTCCAGTGACCAACAGCAGCTAGTATTTATACTACATATTTCAACATACTTAAAAATTAACTTTGGTTGCCACTGCGGTGTTTAATTAGTTAAAAAGCTAGCTGATCACTTCAGAGGGAAATGCTAATGTGACATAAGAGAATGAACTTGCTCTCAAACAAGGGGTTTTCTAATTAGATCTTCAACTGTGACAAACAGAACACTTGAGAAAAGTACCTGCCTGTAACTGCTGCTGGATCCTCTGTCTCTAACTCGTTCTGCTGTGCGCCCTTGTTAATTCCCCCAGGGGCAGCCGGGCTGAGGCTGTATTAGTGTCGAGTGGGGAAGGTTTTAAAGTCAGATTAGAAAATATGTAGTAATTACAGGAGGAAATTGGACAAATTTTAAGTTTTGGGAGGAAATATTGGCGGGAGCAAAGGGCAACTGCTTCTCTTGGGAGTGGCGTCTACAGTTTGAGAAAAATGCAACATGGCAGAAGGAGAAATAGGATTAGGAAGACTGTGTGAAGACGGGAAAAGAGTGAGCGAGGGAGAAACAGGAGGGGACAGGAAAAGAATAAGAGGAAAGAATGGAGACTGGTAGCTTGGCTCTGCTCTGCTGAGGCTGCAGATGAGCTATAGGACAGAAATATTGTAAAATTACATATTTTTAAGGTTGTTATGAACTATTAATATGCTCCTCTGTGAACACTATGACTTGCTTATAGTCTACTCTAGCTAACATAAACCAATACATAGTGGTATAATGGCTAAAGACATGTTTCTGTTAAAAATATGAACACATATACAGGCATATAGTATCAGTGGGGTCCTCCCATTTGAGGGGAAAGGGACAATGGACTCATTAACCAACACTGTTTCCTAAACATTACATTCCTGTACAAATAAACATATATTTTGCATTGCATTACAAAATAATCAATACGCATTTTGTGAATGAATAATGTTTTAGATCTATTAAGCGAAATCCTCAATCTTAACCCTATCCCAATGCTGTGAGTGCCTGAACCTAATCATAAAAACCTTGATCAGGTTGGAGGCACATGTGCTAGATCAGATATTTTCACAGAAGAGAGAATCAGTTGTAGGTTGGATATTTTGGCAGACAAGAATAAGTTGCCTGTGGACATTTAACTGATCTGGTAAGTATCAACATATTTGGTTATTATGTTGATAGAAAGTGTAATCTGTGTGCAATTATGTTCCCCACAAAAACATATTTGTGATTGCAGTTAAAACATAATTTTTAGGCAGACTGGGTTGTACCAATATCTGGTGGGTTCATGACGTAAGGTCTAGTTGCAGAATATGACGTAAATAAGCTTCATGTCAGTGTGCAGGGCTGCACTTAACTAAGTTACTGTAAATTGAATTGTAATTGTAAACTTAAAATAATTTAGTTGATGTGATGTTGATAGTCAAGATTAAGTACACTTAAATGAGTTATGTATAACTTGCATAATTCAGTTAAATGTAACCTTCACATTTTTTTTTAAAAAGCTACAGTTACTGCAAACCAGCTTAGTCGATGGTAGTTACTTTAATATGGTATTTCTATGTTTACACTAGGTAATCTAACATTTCCTATTCATTATGGCTTCCTGCCAACACCTGACACTTTAACAGCTACGTTATCTGTAATGTTGACTAAAAAGATGGAAGGATGTTCTCATATTTAGTTATTCAGCCTGTAGCCAACGTCACACTGCACATTAAAGGTGGGTTTACCATGCCACTATGCTGCCTCGCTGTGCTATAGAAAGTTTACCACACTGGTGCAGGAGGTCCGTGCTGACCCCCATTTACAAGGAGCGTGCTGTGGTTGGCGGAAGCAGCAGAAGAAGTTTTAGTGATGTAGCCCAACCAGACGTGTATTATTATATATAACCAGACCCCAGTTTTACCCCAACTCTAGCTTTATCCATTAATTCCTTCCTGCTTCAGTGCTGCACGTCGTAGCTGTCCGAGTCTTGGTCTGAGTATCATTTCTGCAGCTTCTCATTACAGCACTGAATCTGTGAACATAATCCTTTATGCTCACAATGTAATCAAAGAGCATCAACTATGTTTGAGTCCTAATCATGTTTTAAATGCACAAAACTAGCAAAATCACATCACGGTTCATGTACCACTAATATTTTGAGGGTGATGCGAAGACGTCAGGTGTCACATCAACCACGAGGTGCCTGTAACTATGCGAAATGAACACTTAAGAACCTTTAGGGCGGCCTTTTTTAAGGTTCCATGTAAATAAGCAAAGGTGTCTTGAGATGACGATGGTAATGAATATAATTCAGGTGTGATGAATGATTAGGTGGATTAGGTTATAAGATGGACTGGGTATGTTCCAGTCAGGATCAGTCGGTGTTGACAGCACACGGATAAATCACAAACCATATCTTAAAGGATTTTTAAGAACACATTTGGTATTTGAGACCGCGCTGACCAGTAGAGACGTAACAGCTAATGAAAAGGTTGCTAGAGCCTGTGCTGAACAAAACTTAGTCCCAAATCCTCTACTTTTTTTCCTCCATTTTAAATGTCACTGTGTACAAACAGAACTGGCTGCTATCTCTGATTGTTTGAGTACAAGAAGACACAGCAGTTGGCGTCCTCACAGGATTTGCTGCATCATCCACTGCCAATGTTTCAGACATCACTAAGCGGTTGTTTCATTTCTTTTCTATTAATGCTGTAAGGATGTATGCCCCCTTGTAACTGTGAAAGACAACCAAAAAAAAAAAAATTGCATTGCCTCAATCTTATTATCTTTTTATTATTGGCATTTTTTACAAAGCAGCTGTCCAATCTGACATTTTTTCTTGATAACCCCTCCTGTTTATTAGATGTATTCTTAAAAAGTTATTAAATTCAATATTTTCAGAGTTTTGCAGATGCAACGCTATCAGGCCAATGTCTCTAACACAATTTTCTCTTTTTAAAAAGTCAACTCATGAAAAAATGAAGTTTAAAACTTTCTCTCCTAAATTCCCTGAATGAACCTACCACAATGCAGACACGGCTTTGTCATCCATAAAGCTTCTGCTTTAGCATCAGGATCAGCTGGTTGTCGTCCCAGTTCGATTGTGGCAGACTCGCTCGCGCTGGGTGTTTGAATTAAATACAAGCTTGTCTGTGTTTTCCCCTCTGGCAGCACAGTGTATGTTGTGTTCACACAGGCATCGTGGGAGCTGCTGATGGTGATATGGGAATAAAAGTCATCCGCAGTCATTTATGTGTTCACAGACTGCAATCCATGACAGCTTGTCACTTGTCACACAGACAGCAGTTTTGAACAGCAGTAGATTTTGTTTGCACTAAACTATTTATATGCATTCTTCTGTTACTCACAACACGTGTTTGCACAAGTGTTACAGCACCAAACAGGTGATTTTGTGTTTGCAGGTGTCTGTTGCTATTTGTTTCTCATTAAAGATATTAATGATGGCTTTACATTAAACAAGAGAGGTGTAATCCACAGGGCTGTGTGAGCACGTGTGCGTGTGACAGAATGATGCATAAGCTTTGTTTAGCAAAGTACACACACACACCTGTGCAGTCATTTATCAAGCCCACAACCCGAGCTGAGGGATAACCTCATTGAGGGCCCTGTGCCACCAAACAACACCTTTTTGTCACCCAACACAGCCTACGCCTCATCAACCATTCAGCTGCAACCTAGAAATCCCTCCCCGACTCCTCCCCATACATCAGCGTGTCCATTAATCTCGCCCACCACACTCATTGCAGATGAACTCATCTAAACAGATTTATAGTTTATTTTTTTTGTTTTCTACCCTTGTCAGCTCAGCCTTTGAGCTTATCCATCACTTGTTGGTGACGTAATTACGCCCAGGCTTCTATTGATTAGCTCGTATGTTTGCTCACAATGATTCCTAACCATAGTGTCTGACAGTACTAGCAGTGGCCTGGTCATGTGTACAGGTTGTACCCTGCCTCTCGACCAGTGAAAGCTGCTTCTCCCCTTCCCCAACACTGGGTGGATGGATTAGTTAACATTATTTAAGACATTAAAGTTATGGGCAGCATGTAGCTCAGTTGGTAGAGCAGTCGTCTTCCAACCCCAGGGTTGTGGGTTCGATTCTACATGCTGAGGTGTCTTGGGCAAGACACCGATACCCATAGTAGTCCTGCACTTGTAAGTCGCTTTGGATAAAAGGGTCTGCCAAGTGACTAAATGTAAATGTTTGTGCGACATGCAAATTAACCAAGTTGCGATGCAGTTTACATTTCCCTTAATTTAGTGATGGGTACAATGAGTGGTACAGTGTGACAGCTGAAGACGAAGGACGGATGTAGGTTGAAAAACAGGAGAGCGGGAAGAATTTCATAAAGCAAGGTGAAGTGTGAAACAAAGTTTAGACAAGGAAAGCAGGAAAATAGCAGCTGCTTCATTTTATATTCCCTCTATATCCCCACAACTCACCAGCCCTCCTCTCCTCCCTCGATTCCATATTTCTATTTCCCAGCGTCGCTTAATTACACCCAGTGTTTGCACTGTGGGAACATACCTGCCACTTATTGCCCTACTTGTTGTTCTCTTTCCTCAATGTGAGCGATGTACTGGTGGAGGAGAGAGATGGGTGGTGCATGTGTGCAGGTGCTGTGCATAGCGCCACACTCCTCCCAGCTCCTTTGTATAGCACATAAAACAAGGACACGCTGTGAGCTGCTGTGAAATTATGCAGAGAGGTAGATTAGAACGTTTTCTCCCTCTGGCTCCCTCCTTCCGGCTACTGTTTGTGTGAAATGCAAACAGACGTTGTGACAAGGAGCCCATCACAGCGCGTGTCCCTCACGTACCACATCATCAGAGTGCATTGACTCATAATACGAGAGTTGTCGTTTCCCTTCATTCCTCTCCTTAATAAGCCTTTTCACTTGAGCATATTTGTTAGAGTGGAGCTCCAAAGGAGAACATGATGTGAAGAGGTAGAGTGGTTGCCTTGCAGTTTTCATATGCAAAGCAGCAATGAGTACCTTTTTCACAGGTGATGTGTGATCTATAGGACTGAGCTGGAGAGCAGCTGTTACTGTCCTTAATAAACTCTGCAAACTTCCCAAGTACTTTTCCCTTTTACCCTGCTCTCCTTTCTCTTCCCTCACTGTGTTTATGCACAGTTTGTAATGTCTTCCTGCCACTTGCCTCTTCTTCTTACATATCTCGACATTGAGAGAGACTGGCACTTTAATAAAGTAGTAAAGCAGTAATAAAGAAGTGATTGAACGTACTTTTGAACCAACGCAATGCGTATCATCTGCCTGTGAATGAAGGGGTATGTCAGTATTGCTTTGCATTGATGGGTAAACTCTATATGACAAACTAAATATTTTATATATGTCAAATAAATATATATGACAACAAAAAAATGTTAAACTGGACGTTGATCACATTATATCGCATTTTCAGGAGATCATTATGAATGCAGAATCATATAAGCTACGCATACAGATACAGTTCTAGCACCCTCTATAGGTCAACAGCATTACTGCATCCCAACCTGGTTTTCAACAGAATATCAACAGTGAGGTGCAGAGTGATGAGGTGTAGCCATAGGCTTATTATTGTCTTATAGAGCTATTGATCAGTGGCCTTTGTCAGCCCTGACTCCCTATTATCCCATGTCTTCTCTTAATGCGCTATTGACTCTTCCTTCACTCAACTGTCTGCTCAGGGGAAAACAAACCACGCAGACAAAGGCTGAGCAGATTATCACTTCGACAGCTTCTTTGACTGTCAAGCAACGTTTTTCCTTTTTTAGGCTTTATCGTCATCTCACATCATATTGACTCTGGCATGTGTGTGCGTGTGTTACATTTGTGTGCTCGTGCATGAACAGCTGTGTTTTCTGTGTGAAAACCTGCGCAGTGCAGTGCCGGGTGCCATGCTGGTACTAATTAAACATCCTCATCAGTCCATTTGTTTAATTAGATGTGTCTGTTTCCTCGACTGCAAAAATAAAAGAAAGCTGTAAGAGGTGTGAAAGAGGGAGGGAGGTTTTAAAAGAGGAGTGTGTGTGAGAGAAGATTATTTGTGCCAGAATTCTTTGTGCACACGAGACAGGCCTCTTCCTGTGGTAAACAAGGGAAATTGAGAAAAACAAGGAAATGTGTGTGCGTGTATGTGTGTGAACAGTGTGGACTGAAGGTATGTATGGGGTGTGAAGAGGTTGCGGGTTGAAACGCTGCAGGCATCCCATTTCCATCTGGTCTGAGCTGTACTGTAAGTGACCTAAGAGAGCCTGGCACAAACAGCCACACTGACACACACATATGCATGCATTACACTAATGTCTTATCATATGCTGTGTTCTAGTGTAATCAGCAGAGCCCCAGGGCTGAAGCTGGTGGTGGAGACCCTAATGTCGTCACTAAAGCCCATCGGCAACATCGTGGTCATCTGCTGTGCCTTCTTCATTATCTTTGGAATCCTGGGAGTTCAGGTGAGACGGGAGGTTTCAGACAGAAATAATGAGGGAGCTAAAATGTACGTTATGTGCCAGAACACTCATGAATCCTCATCTATCGGTTAATGTGTATTTCATGGTGAACAGCTCATGGACACATCAACCCACCCTCTGTCCTTGGCATGGTTTAGACTCCTGTCTATCTGCCATCAGCATGTTTATGTCTAACTAATTGTCCAAGTAAAGTGGTATCATAACAAATGTGATAATACCATGAACCAGTGGTTAGAAACAGTCAAACGGATGTGAAAGGTGTTGAAAAAGCATTTTTTATAACAGCCATCCATTCTTGAGTTTTGTTCTCTACTTGCCAAGTATCATCTCTGGCTCATGATAATCCCACACATTTCCCTAACCTTAATTTTCTATAATTTTCTATCAACTCTTAATACAAATATGTTAGACTACTGCTTCTATAGAAGGATGACTCTAAAAATGCACTAATGGTTACCAAGGAGGACAAGAAGTCCAGTACACGTCCGTCAACGTGCACGTCCGCCGAACATCAACCAGATTGATGAGAGACATTGAAAGGCCAGGGCTAAGCTCTGCAACCATCACAGCAAAAGACATATAAGGAAGAGGTGCACGCTGTGTGCATGAAAACATGTCAAAACAAGCAGCGTATTGAATTCCTAAAATGTAACACACATTTTTTAGGACGTAGGCTAAAACTCTCACATATTCTTGCTAATGTTCATTAGCACATACATACATAATGTAATCACCAAGTAGTGTCTGAAAGACTGTGAAGGAACCAGGAATCAAAATATTTGAGGGTTTAAAGATAAATGTCCTTTTTTACACATGGGTCATAACTTAATGCAAACATCTAAACCAACATCAAGTGATGTTATGGGTTAGATTGCTTAACAGTTACAATGCATCTGTCAGGTGTGAGTGGGAATACACAAGCTAGTAACAAGAAACAGAACCTAAAGGTTAATAATCTGATCTTATGAACAGATTTTTCATTGTGATTTAAAAAGTATGTGTGTGTTTTCTGTCTCCAGCTCTTCAAGGGAAAGTTCTTTGTTTGTCAAGGAGAAGATGTTAGGAACATCACCAACAAGTCAGACTGTTTGCAAGCAAACTACAAGTGGGTCAGACATAAGTACAACTTTGACAACCTGGGACAGGTACAATCTCAGAAATGCCAAGATTTCTAATCAGTAAATACATGATCTGATCTTGTCCATGATCTGCTTGAATAAAAAACCTTTTTCTCATTCTCTTCAGGCATTGATGTCTTTGTTTGTTCTGGCGTCCAAAGATGGTTGGGTGGACATTATGTATGATGGACTGGATGCTGTAGGAGTTGATCAACAGGTAAGTCTGTACACAGATGTAAAATAAGTGTGTAACTGCAGATCTTGTAGAAGAATATCATGTGTCCATATACACTCATAAAAATGTACTGATCCTGTCTGTTATCTGTCATTTATAAATGTAATACACAAAGGATAAGAGGGCTTCATAATATCTATATAATATCTATAAAAACCTGTATCTTGTGTATCTTTCAGCCGGTAATGAATTACAACCCGTGGATGCTGCTGTACTTTATCTCCTTCTTGCTGATTGTGGCCTTCTTCGTGCTCAACATGTTCGTGGGTGTGGTGGTAGAGAATTTCCACAAATGCCGGCGCCACCAGGAAGCCGAGGAGGCCAAGCGCAGGGAGGAGAAGAGACTGAAACGCATGGAGAAAAAGAGACGGAGTAAGGAGAAGGAGCTGGCTGGTCGGTAGTCTTTCCACATCTTTCTGAGTCCTGCTTGATTTGAGCCTGAGCCTTTTTTTTTCTTTTTGCTTTTTGATTTGGTTTGGCCAATTCGACGAACGCAATTAGTGAGCTAGTATCCAAAATAGTCGCTACTCTGCGGTAGAATCCTCCGTTTTCCCCCGACATTCCTCTTTTCCTTTCTTTGTCAGCCCTCTGGATAGTTTTTGTTACAGCCCGGTGGTTACCTACTTTGGCTCTGCAGACTTTTCTACAGAATGTGGAGGCTCTTTTTTAATTCCTGTCACAATGTTGGATGTAAAGAAAAGCTTCCATAATCTGCCAGTTTGCAGAGCTAGGACAGCTGACCGCTGCTGGTAGCTCCCTCCCTTTCCCCTCCTCCCTTACCTTGCCTGGTCTACAGTAGATGCCGTGCTTGGGTTGGCCCCTTGGAGCATGCCCAATGAGTGCTAATAGATGGGGCTTGCATGGTGGTGGCTATACAGAGCTTGAGGGAGGGGGAGTTGTTGATTTTATTGCCCCAATGACGAAGATGACCCCCCTCCCTTCCCCTCTTCTGCATGTGGTTTAGTACAGCCGCAGGGGCAGGGATACACCAAAACATGGAAGAAAGGCAGGAAGGGTTTCCTTTAGCTTTCCAGTGAAGATCAGAGATCACTTTGGGTGGGATTTATAGGAGTTAATTCCCTGCCTGTCCCCCCTCCCCTCCGGCTGTATAGGAGTTAGTGACAAGCTGCTTGGTTTGGTTTTTTATTCTTTCCACTGCCTCCTACAAGCAAAACACAAGTGCTAGCATCTGCTAGCATTAGCCTGTACTTGCAATACTTTGCCAATTTATATTATAGGAACCTTGTTTTTTTATAGTTGTAGGAGGAGCAGTGGATACCATTGGTTTCTTAAAGTTGAAAGAAAATTCCCTGTGATTTGAGCATTTTATTTAATGACTAGAATGTTTCCATCCAACTCTTGAGAAATACAGATGATCACACTGATCTTCCTTTTTCAGGACGTGTCTCACGAGGGTATGTGCCAAATCAAGAAGCTCCACCAGACCCTTTCACATTCTAACACACATACTTGAAAAGGCCCCTCCCCCCTTTCTTGAAATCATATTTCAGAGTTTGTTTCCTTGTTTAAATTTTTTCCTTTTTCTCACCTTTGGTGGAAAGTCCTTTTTTCTGGCCTTGTATTTTTTGGCCAGGAAACCTTTTATGCACAGCTTTGTCTGGGTGTATGTAGGACCAGATGTTGGTTTATGAGCTAAATAACAACACAAAAATGTTGATCATAGAAAGAGACATATTAGTGGTACAACATGGTTTGTATGGTGATTGTCTGCTTTGGTTTGAGAGTAACAGGCTTCTTGATCGTTACAAAACAAAAAGTGAAAGTGTTATTTCAAAGAACTGGACTCAGAATCACTGGAAAGACGTAGGAACATAAACCAGCTTAACCTTTCATCGCTTCCTTCTGGCCTTACTCCATCCCTCTTTCCCTCTTTCTCTCTCTTCGACTCTCTCCTGTTTCTCTCAGCCATTCTTCCATCCTTGCTTTCTTCTGCTTCTCCCTGACTAACACGGTCTCATTCCTCTAGATTTATTGGTTCCGGGGGTGAGTTGGGCCCTCTCTGAAGGCACAGTGAAAGGTACAGAGTTTCCAGCATGTTCTATGTGTCCCTTTAAACTCCCCCACCTCCACCAACACCACCGACCACGACCACCCACCATGGTGGCTAGGGTTCTAAGTTCAATGATCACGGGAGGTAGGGCCCCATCCTGCGTCCCCGCCCCCCTGCCTCTCTCCCATCAGCCTTCAGTCTGCTGGACATGCTGTTACTTGTTTTCTCTGTCGTGGCTTTGTCTTTCACAGCTCTTCCACACGTCTGCGATTCATCCACTGTTCACAGCACTGCACCCCAAGGGAAGAAGACTTTGTTGTAGTTAGGTTGGCAGGAAAGCGAACATGTTTTCAGGTTATATTGCGCCCATCAGCGTAATTGCTGAGATATGGAAACACAGTGACATTACGACAATGAAGTGTGACAGAGCAAGAAGCATAACTATAGGTTAGTTTGGTGATCTATGTGCTATCGTCAAAGTGTAAAGTGCTAATGTTCAGCAGGTGTAGTAGTTACCATGTTAACCATATTAGGTTAATGTACTTACAAGTATTTGATTGCGATTTGTAGTTTTGGATAAATGTCAACTTTGTGGTGGTAGAGGCCACGCGTGATCACTGAACTCATTAAGATTTATCCACTAGGAATCAGGAATGGCAGCAAATACTGTATCTATCCAATATATTTTGAGATAATCCTCAAGTGACTGGCCTGCTGTAGGTTTTACATGAAAGGTAAGATCGCCAGAGTCACTGGGAATAACCAAACAAAGTTTTTGGCAGTGTTATGATATTACAGTTGGGTTTTACCTTGAGCTAACAGTGTTAGGCACCATATTAAGATGATAACGTTTGCTCGTTAGTTCTTAACACAAACTACAACTAAGGCTGATTTGAATGCCATTATGATTTAGATAGTATATTTCTGAACAATTAAAAATTTGTACTTGTTGATTAATATTAAATAGGGATTGTGAAATTCATAGGATTCATCCAGTGGGGGATATGGTTGTCTTCATGGCAATTTATTTTTTCTGTTTAGACAGTTAGGTGTCTGGACTAATAAACTTATGTGCGCCTTAAAAATGCGTTGGACCACAGGAATTCAATCAAGTGCATTCTTTTATTTCCTCACTGGGTTTCATCAGGAATTAAAAGCTTAATTAAAGCCAGCCGAAAAATATGTAAATGTAATCATGTTTATTTTCTCGGCTTAAAGCTTCAGGTCATGCTCCAAATGTATTGTTTCAATTAGAAAGAAGGTTGTAATAGGTTCTTTGCTGGAGAAATATATATATCTACTTTATCACATGTGCTTTAAAAGAATATCTTTATTAAATCAGGATCTAAAGTAGAACTAAGGTTTTTGCCAAACTGCATAAATTGAATAATTTTCTGCAGCACAATTTGTGCAAAGGTCACAGCAGTGTAAGTTGTTATTAAGTGAGACCACAGCAGGTTTGTTAACAGCAGTTGGCTCTTGTTGGGCATAAAGGTCACCTCAGGGATGTCTGACCACTCTCACTGGAACACGTGGTCGAATTGTCGCACCTTGTTTCCATGGCAATTTGCTTAATGTTTTGCTATAGTAGAAACTGCAAAGTGTGTTTTGCCATGACAAGCCTTCTACGAACTCTGCTTTATGGGAATTAGTGTGTTTACTTGATGTCATGGCTTAGTTTTCTAATATCTAATCTCTACAGTATATTACCAGGTGCAATGTGTGTTAAACAGGGGCACGTTCCTGGAAGGTAGACTTGATTGTGCTGGACTGTTTTCTTGTGGGTGTGTGTGTGGGAATATGTGTGTATGAGGGAGCAGATGGTTGCAGAACAGGTTGTAAAATATGCAGGAGCAGCTCTCATCCCCAAATCCCTTCTCATCTCAGTCTGGATGACTGTCTGAGAGGAGAGCAGGACCCCCACACCCTTTGTTGATCCTTATTCGGAGTATTCGGATATTTTCACCCTAAGGTAATTACAGAAGTGCCAAGAACTCAAAACACGTAAAATGCGGCAATCACCCAGTGGAGTGCTTGTGTGTTTTGTGTTAGGGTGGGAAGAAGGCGATCGTGTGTATGGGCATGCATGTGTGGATCGAGGGTGGACTCTTATCTTTAGCTTGCACTGCACAAGGGAAGCCGTTTATAGAGGATAGGAGGACGAGAGGAATGGCCATGAATAGAGGGAGATGGAGGTGAGAGGTGGTAAATTATCAGAACACACTGCTCATTCAGAAAATGGATTGTAACTAGGCAACTACAGGATGTAACAGCCATGCATAGACTAGAAACACATGTACAGTAATTATGGCAGTGCTACAGACTAAAAGTCAGACAGAAGTCAGGGCAAAGCTTTGAGGTAATTGCTAACATCACCATGCTAACGTGCTACTCATGTAGGGTGTTTATATTGTTGGTAAAGTTTTGTAATTAGCACTACAGGATATGACAGCTGGGGATATATACAGCATTAATACCTACAATGTGCAACTTTAGCTAGCACTGCGCTGTCCATGTCTTCCTCCCCCCACTTTACACTACACCGCACTCTTTGCACAACCCTTCAGGTAGTCATTGTCATTAAATCTCAATAAATGAGACAAAATTAACTAATCAAGTCTCTGCTGAAATCACTGCTATTCTCTAATTGTTAAAAAAACATATTATCTTAATATCTTGCTGCAAGACTGTTCTGCAAGCATGTGTCGCAGGATACTTCAAGTATATTTGTAATTTAAAAAATCCAAAAATAGTTTAGTCTTAACTAAAAAAAAACAAAAGTATAAATCTTGTGGTGGTGCCATGACTATCTGCACCAAATTCAAAAGGTAATATTTCCAGTAAATGATTCACTGACAAACCAAAAGACATAGCAGCACATTAGGACATTACCTTTCTGAACACCATGCCCCGAGCCTGGTCATAACATTATTAACACACCTACAGGAGTTTGAAACTCTCATTTGACTTCAAGTCTCCAAAGTTGTAAAGCCTAATCTGAATCACACATGTACATTTATAAACTTGTACATGAGATGTGCATAAGGTTGAGGATGCACAAAGAAAATCTCAACCATACACAGATGTAGACAAACTCTGACACACAGTGAGCTACACGTTCTCCCTCACAGTCTCGAGCGCACACATTGAGAATGACTTAGTTCCCCTCAGGGTCAATGTGAAGCTGCTGCTTGTTTGAGCTGACTTGTTGTGTTGAGTCATGCGTTCTGCTGTCGGAGTCAGCTGCTTGTGACAGACACATCAGGAGATGCTTCAGCAGACTGCACATGATGTATGCTGCAAATTGTTAATATAGTTCCATATTATTTCCTCCCCGTTCCACCCTCAGTGAGCTATCAGTGAGGTGGCATGCAGGATATTTTGACAGACAGTAGCTTGTATCAGAGTAATGATGCTCTCAGTATCTGCACGAGTCTATAGGCGGTTAGCTGCTGTGTGCAGCAGTAGCAGTATAGGATGTAGCAGTTAGTCAGTGTATCACTGAAAACCTCTCCATAGAACTCTACATAACAATGTGCCAACCCTTTAGCGCCACAACTAATTATTACTTTCATTATCAGTTGTCAGTTAAATTAAGTTGTTGTTGTTTCCATGTGCTTTTTTCCCTTTTTAATTACATTATTAATTAATTGTGTATTGTTTCAGCATTACATACATTCATATCCTCAAGTCTGTTTGTGAACAAGATTAATCAGGCATCAAGTGATTGCTACCATACATTACAATCAACCATTAAATTCTTTCTTAGAAATCATATACATTTATTTTGAATAGTTTTTTCCATTTATATTTTAAAGTCTAATAAACATCAGCATTGCATAGATCAAAGTGGTATGTTATATTTGTACTGTGCAGATATTGAACGCAACGCAATACTATTGGCTCGACACACTGAGCTCCATGCGTAGTTTGTTTTCAGACAACAAGTTGGGGAAACATTGTAAAAAACTTTCCATGCACTTTAAATGACAATGTTTCATCATTGTGTCAATAACACATAATCCAGATACCATTACACCATCACAAAGTATTTGAAAATTAGTAATATGGAAATATTATAGCTGAAAGACAGAGCCAATGCTCTGTAAGGTCTTCACTGTAAAACTCTCTAAAACAATGAAACAGTGTCTCTGCATCCCAAAACACAAATGAAACAGTGATTTAAAATAGCAGCTTTAACATTCATTTGAGGATGATTATATCTGCTTTGGGACTTTGTAGGGACTGTATATCTTTTTGCTTGAACTATAGCCTAGTAAAGGTATTAGAAATAAAGAAGAAGGAACACAGATACACAGATCAGAGAACAATTTGTATGTTTGTGTTTGCGGACTATGCTAGTATTCCTCTTGTAAGTCAGTCTGAGAAAGCTGTGGCTCAGCCATGTTAACAGATGGCCCTCAATTTCCCCAGACAGGCTGAGCAGATCATCACTGCAGCCCAAGCAGCTCTGGCTGGGTCAGCCCCCACATGAATTTGTTCTATCTTAACACCCTTTTATCACATTTCACCACAAAGAGTCACGTCATCAAGTGCATGGACAAAATCATGTATGCACTTCAAACACTGTAAAGACTCACAAAGGTAGGTTACTACTTTGACTGTTCAGCTTTCAATTTGCTGTCAAACCATGTTCATTATGACTGTTTAGACTTTCAAGACCATTACCCTTGTATTAAACCATTTTGTTATTTTTGGACAATGTGTGCTTGTGTTTGTGATCTCTTATTGCTTTGGAAAGTTATACATGTGAGAGCTGCCTGCTAGTGGTGCCAACCTCTCCCCTCCATCCCAGATCACATCTTTTGTACTAATTTGTTTTCAAATGTATTACAAGCTAGCCCAGCAGTGATCCCCACAGCTTTGTGTAAATCAGACTCCCACTCAGCTTCTCTCTGCTATTTTCCTCACATGGCTTCTGTATCTTCAGACTCTACCTGTACACAGCCAGGGGCTGCAATCAGAGCACAACATTAGACGTATCCTGTGGAGTTACTTATTAATAAACAAGTTATATTTACATTCACTATTTCTCACCAAAACACACTGGCATAGCCTTAAGCTGCACATATATTACACAAGAAATTAAGTGTAAAGTGGGATAGTGTCTCATTTGCTCTGGTCCAGTTCATGTTTGTCGCTTCCATACAGACTTTATGTTGTTATCCCATTAAGACAAAGCCATTATTGATGCTATGAACTGCACTTCAGCCTTGTCCACCATTTAGTGAAAGTCCCAACCATGTGTATTGATTTCAAACAAACATAGGAGCAAGTCACAGAAAACCCTGCTGCAGCCACACACCAGATAGTCAGTAACTGAACTAAGTGTGAAGAAGCAGTGTTCCTTTGTACAATGAGAGCTAATGGGTAATGGTAGCTTTCTTTCGGAAACTGTCTACATGAAGGAATATGTAGTGGAAACAGGACAGGAGGGACAAGAAGTGAAGGTTTATGGTCTTGAATTTGTTTTGGATCTCAGAAATCCTTCTGAAATTAGTTATATGGCCTTAATAGAACTTAAATTTAATTTCAGTTCATTTTATTTATATAGTTCCACATCAGGACAGAATCCTCTCAAGGCACTTCAAATATTAGGGTCAAGACTTTACGAAGTTATACAGAGAGGAACCCAACAAATCCTTCTTGAGCAAGCACTAGGCAAAGTCTCAGAAGTTAAGATACAGCCAAGACTGTACTCTGCGATGTGGATCACCAGTTCACTGCCATTTAGGCAAAGTTAAATTCATGTCCTTCCTCAGTGTGCTGGAACTATTCTGAATAGTTTCAGCCTCATCATCAGTGGGCCTTGCTCACTGTTCCCTGGTTTTGCTTCAATAAATACTGTCTCCACATATTTGGAGTTGTCACGACTAACATAGTGAAACATAGGGAACACGTGTCAAGGATCACCAAAACACAGGTGTGTTAGTGGAAAAGGATCATGTTGATGAAAGTTGAAGATACTGGCAGCATTCTTGGATGTGAATAAAGCATAGAGCCCAACATTAAAGGTAGTGTGAGGAGAAATTCTCTGTTAAAATAAATAAACTCCCTCACAAAAAATCAGCTTAAACCATATACTGATATTACATGACCACAATCACACAGGTGTTGTATTATCCATTTCTATTACTTATAGAAAACATGTAAAAAGTTCCATAACACCAATGCAGGTCAGGTTTACTCTGAGCCTCGCAAAGTTTTCAGCATCTTTTTATGTTCCCCGAAATATATGTAAATATTATGCTGAGCTGACTAATGCAGTCACTTCATCACAAGTCAGGCTTTAGTGAAGACATTTAAGTACTCCTGTTTTATGTATAGTAGACTTCCTACTTGCAAAAGGTACAGTAAGCGTCCAGCTGTGCAGATAATGTCATCAGTGGTTGACCTGAACAATGTGAATATTTTCTGTGTAGAGTCATAAATCCTCATCACCTTGTGCTGAGTTGCTCCCTATGTTGTGGTGTTAATCGTTTGTTGTTAGTACACAGCGAACAACGAGATGTAGAACAATAGGATCATTTCATAACACAGTGTTTGCCAAGTGCATACACGTACACACACGCACAGTAAGTGCAGATATATGTAAAGCAGCTTGACATTCACAAATAGCTGTTTCCTGTATATTAACACACAAGGATACACTCAACACGGCTTGTTCCTAGCTGTAACTGGGTCACAGCTAACAGAGATGAATTTAAAGGAGGCTTCACTTTGCCCCCCTTTCTTTCTTCTTTTCCTCCAATGGTGAGGTGTAATTAATAACAACGGTCCTTTAGGGAGAGGGAAGGGGGAGGAGAGGTGGGCTAAAATTTGAGAGAGGGAGGTGATTTAAAGGTAAAAAAAAAAAGAGAAATGGTGACACTCCTTGGCGAGAAGCCTTTGGACAAGCAGCTCAGGCATGTAAAAGTTTGATGCCACGTGGTGTAGGCATCAGTGTTAAATGATGATGATTAATCTTTCATAACTATTAGGGTTTAGTGGCGACAAATATGTTGCAACTTTATGAAGATGTATCAGTTTCTTGGTGTCACGTACCCTACTTACTGCTGATATTCTCAATTTTAGTAGGAGAGTTAGAGAGTAGACTCAGCAGGATGATGTATTAACGAAGCTCCTTTGTCTCCTGGAAACATTAAGTATCATCAGTTCATTACTTCACAAAATCTGAGAATAGCTTATGATGGATATGTGCAATAGGTGACAAGAGAAGCAGATTGTTAGTGTGTCTGAGAAGAAGAAGCAAATGTAATACAATGAGTAATAAGGCTTATTCATTTTAACAGAAGACAATGCTGTAACACTAATTATTTGCTACACCTGCTGTTGAAGATAAAATAATGACTTAGGTTGAGTGGAACGCTTCAAGTCATTTGTGGGAGGAAAACACTGCCCCAACAATACACTATGAATGTTTCATTTTGGAAACTTTCTCTATGAATATTTCATCTACAGAAATGTCAAGAAGAGAACAGCATGGAGCTGAGAGGCGGACCGTTTCCTACTGTAGTGCTGCTCTGCTGTATTCAGTGTAGTGATGAAAGAGACATGAGGTGGATTTCTTTCTTCATTTTTCCTATGCAGGGGACTTCTTTATGCAGGGACCGCGACCAAAAGCTGTGTCTATATATATGTGTGTGTGTGTGTGTGTATGCGTGCATATGCTGCATATACTTGTTGGAAAATTCTGTTATGGTTAATTCTAGTGATTTTTCCAGTAAGGCGGATTGTAAAGACTTTTGTTTTTCAAACTTGGCTTGTAATGTGTCTCCAGATGTCAGATGACAATCAGTCCAATTTTGATTAAAGGAGTTACTATACCCTTTTTGTTTTGTTTTGTTTTTTGTTTGTTTTTAAACAACTTTTTTTTTTTTTTTTAAATTCGCATAAATCAGCAAAACAAAGACTTTGGTGGATGCATGTGAATATGCGTTCTCCATGCGTTGCCTTGAAAAGCAATTATATTTATAGGCCTGTTTTACACGTCCTGTTTACAATCCTGTTCAGGAAGTTTCCGTGCTTTGCCCTTTGCGGTGAAAGGAGTAATGGTTTGTGATGATTTTTATGATATTGAATGATGATATAGAACTTTTCCGTAATATTCTATGCACTTAAAATGCACTTTTCCTTTCCTGCATTTACATCTCATGATATGAGACACACTTTTCTGATAATACTTCGCTTTACAGTTTTTCTCCCTGACTTCGATTTTTGCTTGCTTTGTACCTCACTTGTAAGACACTTTGGATAAAAGCGTCTGCCAAATGACTAAATGTAAAAATTTCTCCAAAATTGTCCTACAAGATTCTGTCACATATATTTAACAAGGAAGCTCTATAACTGCTATGATATGCAAGCAATTGAACAGAGGGAGCTGAAAAAGGTGGTATGGTAATTTTGCATAGCCTAGCCCAAACGACCATGTGTTACAATGTGTAACCTCAACTCAGCTGTACTCCACTGTTAACCAGGTGCATCTGCTTATTCTAAAGCTGCACGATATACAGCAACAAGTGTATTCAGGAGGAGTTTAATATGTCATTTATTATGGTTGCCCCTTTTGGACATGTAACATTGCTGGCTTCTTCCTTTAATACAGCTCAGTTTTAAATGTTACCTCACCAGATTTACCATACACGTGGGATTGGACAGACCATCAAGAGATGCATAGTGTTTACTACAACATGGCAGATAAATGTGAATGTGTTCCAAGAAAATCAACCATTTTTACAGGCCTACTGTACAAAACAATGTCCTACACTGTGAAGTTGTGCGTGCCTGTCCTTTAATGCAATTGCATATAGTTCAGACTTGTGCTTTGTTGAAAGTGATACGTGTCACCACGTCCAACCTAGTAAGACTGACGTCTCGACTTTTACGGAATAAAGAAGGTGCTCATTCAGATATGAAGCGAACACAGTCGGCTTAAGGAAAATAAGAAAATGTCTGAAAGAGGCTAATTCTAAAAAAAAAAATGTATGAAAATGTTGTGATGTGTGAGGTGATGTTGGATTGTAGTAATTTTTAAAACTGGTTCCAGTTGTAAAGCCTCGGTGCAGGGATTTATATTTTAACTGGTCCAAATCCAACTCAGAGCAATTACCCTTTAAGTCCGATGTGTATTTCACTTGGATTGTGCATTTAAACATAGACTCAACAAAGGGAGAAAGATTAAAACGATGTGTCATGTTGCTGTTAAAAAAAGCTTCCCATCAGCCTGTACTTTGTCATCACTGTTATCCTTGTTGCTCCGCCCTCCACTCACGTCGTCCAGTCGCTTGCCTTCACCATTCAGCCCCCCATTTCAATTGGTCCATTCTGCTCAAGTATGACTCAGAAAGAGGTGTGTCAGTCTACCATGTGAACCAGCACAATGAGTGTTAGTATGCGTGTGTGTGTGCGTATTAAAGAGTGCAGACGAATGTGTGTTGCCATGCCTTGTCATTTTGAATGATGTCATGTTTTCTTATTTCTTTCCCTCTTTTCTTCTGGACTCCTCATTTTGCTCTGCTGCTCCTCTCTGTTATTCCTCAGTTTGTTTCCTTTCTCTTTTGTGTTGTTTTTGTCTTCCTTCTCCTTTTATCTGTGTCTTTTTCTCTCTCAGATATTTAAGCCATGCAGCATAGCACTCGGGAATTCCAGTTAAATCTTTTTTTAAAAATTGTTTTACAGTAACTGTTTATGTTGTCAGATGTTTTTGTTCTAGACTCAGTGTTTGCTAAATTTCAAAATTGGACATTAAGTCCTTGACATTGAAGGTTGACACATATTTCCTGGCAGACACTGAGTCTCAAGGTTTACTACTCAGCCATTCATCATGAAGGACAGGGCCATAAAAGCAGCCACTGCAACCAACCAAAATTCTTCAACAGAAATATAAAAATATAGATGTTTGTCACTGACATTTCCATACTCATTTCCTTCCAAATCTTTGCCTTTGAAGTGCATTGTGCTGCTTTTACGACCCATGCCCAGCTCTTTCTTTCACAGACATCCTTTTTAACATCCAGGATGCAAACTTTTCTGTCTCTTTTAATCTTTACATTTCATTCATTGCCTTCACCCATACCTGTCCACATTTATTACCCCGAATATTTCAATAATTAATCAACCTCAGATGGAACTACCACACACAAAGACCCTTCAGACACATTCAGAGGAGATCCGGAGAGCAGCAGCCACTGCATTAATGTCTCAAATTCACAACAGTGTCTCATATAGATAAGTGGTCAGGCCTTTCATCAGAGTAGTAGGTACAACATCCTTCTACTTCACAAACTACTCTACACTCTCACTTGATCACCACATTCTGGACAGCTGTATGTCCACTGTGTTCCTGATTCATATTCAACACATCCAGTCCAACCCAACCAACACTTTCCCACACGGTTACAGTATACCCATAGTGCTGTGCTGTGGTGTTTTTATTCATCGGCCCCACTGCCAAGGACTGTCACTGTGTCTGTATTTCCCAACAAAGACCACCTCGGAAAGGTATGAATTATGTTTTTGAGCGTGGCCACATCCAAAAGCAACTCCCAGGCTGTGTCCTCAGGTCTTAACACCCTTGCCGCCAAGGGTGAGGCATGGGTAGGTATTCATGAGGGAAGGTGAGTGCACTGTAAGAGGAATAAGGCTTGGGGTTGTTTTTGGACAGGGAATAATTTACCTCTTTTAGTTTTTCTAACATTTCCCTTCTTCTTGTCTGTCAGACCTCAGACAGATTTTCACCAGGGGCTTTAGATCTCCTTGCAGTCACTGAGTTCTTTCAGTTAACCCAGAACTAAATGTCCACAGGATGTGGCTGCCATGTCTTCCAGTTATATGCCACAGCTTAGTCACGGCTCAATCCACTGGTGTCCACTGAAAACATTTCAGAAGCAGAATGTCTGTTTCTCAGCAGACACATTCCTAAGAGTTGTTCTGAGTTTACAGTATAGTACACTTCTGAGGTTTTTTTGTGTTGTACAAATATGAATACATGTGTGCAGCTTTGTTAGGTGTGGTAACATATGCTTAGTTCATACTCAGTTCATTATTGGGCAACCCACATCTGAATAGCATACACAGAGTAGCTTAATGTTATGAACTTAGACCCATTTCTTTACCCTAAAACAGAACTTTTGAGGGCAGCGGGCCACATAAAAACATTTAGTTACCTCCAAATGTCTGTGATTGTGCTAATTTAACTATTATATGATTTTATCAGTGCCATCTCCTTGTTAGTTGTGGCTACTTGTTTCAACCAATTGAGGTGTTATCACAATATTAAATGTTCTATTTATTTGTTATATAGAAATATATAGGCTCATGTGCTTGACTTTTGTTGTCATGGTTACAATAACAAACTGCAGAACTACAGCACACTGCGGTAAAGGAACATGCACAATATTGTTAGGATTAGGCACAAAGATAACCTGGTTTAGGTTCAGTTAAAAGATTAAGTCTAAATACTAAAGTAACACCAACTGCCCCTGTTGCTTCTGACATATTGTCACTGGATGATACCACATGATGATGTCCACCTACTGGCTTACTGGTAGGTAATGGCTGCCAAATGAAACATTGAACCATTAAAAAGTTACACAGTCAAATCCTGTGGACATCTCCATAGAAGCTAAAGAAGAGGCCATGGACAGAAACATCTGGGCCACATAAAAATAAGAACACTGAATGTGTTTGAGTTCCAAAAATTTGAATTTGTGTGTAGTGCAGCTATTTGACTGATGAGTTCTAAGTCCCAATGAAATGACTGTTCTGGAAGGTCTGGTTAACTAGTGTCCAGTATAAGGATGGAGAGTGCAAACATTGTAACATGCACAGAGGGGTGACCTCTCTATGCCTTTGCTTCCATCCTCATTCCTTTTCTAAATCTGAGGGAGGAGGCTACACCTGTCACATCACTGAAGGAGAGCAGAGAAATGAACAGAACTAGAGTGGAGCGAAGGAAGAGGAAGTGGGAACAAGAGCTAAATAATTTCTTCATTATTTCACCAATATCTGTGCCACCTTGACAGGAGTGCATGAACTCCATTCCTCATCATGAGCAGCTCTCCTTTTTTCTCTGTGGAGAGGGAAAAAGCAGTGGATGGTAGAGCAGGAGAGTTGGGGCACACATTGTAATTGGCTTCTTAAACTTTCACCTTTTCTTCTCACTTCATTCTCTTCCCTCTCCCATGGGACTATATTAAGCTTCACGCAAAAGGGTTTTGTCTCTCTTTTCCATTCCATTTCTTCTCTTACATCTCCTTTTCGTTGGTCGGTGATGGCCTCTATGGCCCATCCATAGTATTAGGAGCAATGCTTATCCACTTCCTCAAATAACTTTTTTAGGTAGAAAATAAAAGCAAAACTTTTGATATCTTACATACAGCTGTACTGTTTCCAGTTTACTGGTTTTGTGCATAAGTTAATTGTGCAATGTGATCTGATCTTCACCAACGTCACCATCGTAATGCCATACGATGGTCTTTCATGTCTTTATTGAATAAAACCATTAAATATGCAGGGTGATGGTGGGAAGATTGATGGCAACTCTACACTTCCCGTGTCATTAAAGGCTCGACTGGAGTCACGTGTTAGCAAAGCTGGACTCAGTGAAACAAGAATGGAGGTGTGATGTAGAGCCACCTTGACTTAAAAACATACCAATAGTGTCTGTTAGCCAGCTGTGTGAGGAAAATACTTGCAGTACTTTGCTCACCACTTGGGATGGAGTAGCCAAGTTGAAACCTGAGGCGATGGGATGCTGGGGTGCTGGCAGACAATGCCACCGCTTCAGGTCAGTTATAAGCTTAGTTGTACTGTCTGTGTACTTTAAAGCAGCACGGCACAGTTTACTAATTACATCTACATAGTGTTTCCAAAGTTTTGATGTTCACAGGTGAGTACAAACCTGTTAAAGTTTGTTATGATTAGCCATTGTGCACATACAAAAATATATTTCCGCGGGTGGCATTAACAAAAAGTAGGTCTAATTAGGAAGAAGTAAAAATATCAAAAGACCAAATTATTGGCTCAGTCACATTTCTAAAAAAATATACAAACATCTAATAATAAAATATATCAGACAGTATCGATGATATGCCCTGCCCCAATGTTTTTGGACGCATTGCTGCCATCAATTCAAAAATTCAAAATTTTCTTTCTTAAATGGTACATTTTCTCAGTTTAAACATCTGATATGTTTTCTATGTTCTATTGTGTATAAAATATGGGTTTGTGACATTTGCAATTCATTGCATTTTGTTATTATACAGATAAAATATTTTTAATTGTAGATCAAAAAGGTTACAGAATAATCTCAAACTGTTTACATATTCATTCAGTATATGAAAGTGTCCAACAGGATAATGTCGGGTGGTGTGCAAGCCGAAGCTTAGAAGAAACTGGGTGCAGGACAATAACTCCAAAGACATAAGTAAATCTATCACAGGATCACTTTGGAAACACAATATTCACCTTTTCAAGTTGCTCAGTCAAAGTCCAGGCCTCTATCCAATAGAGATGCTGTGGAATAACCTCAAGAGGGCCATTTGATATCTTAATAATATGGCTGAACCGAACAGTTCTGCAGTAGAGCATGGTCCAGCATATCTCCTGTACATGAAGTGCTTACTTAAGGTTATTGCTGCCAAAGGTGGTTTAGTTATTAAAACAATTCCTGGTTCAGTTATTAAAACAATTCCTTTTTCCACCATCACTCTTCATGTTTAATGGATGTATTCAGTAGACGTGAAAAACCCAGATTTTTTTTTTGTTTGTTTTATCCGCTTAAAATACTTGTGTTATTATTTGTGACTGTGATGACAATCAGATCAGGCCAATTTATGCAGAAAACCAGGAAATTTCAAGCAGTGGCATTATTTCTTGCAACTTTATATTAATGTCTTTCTCTTGCCCCTGGATTTTATGTACAGAAAATGTAAATGGGACAGTAGATAAACCATATTAGAAAAGGGGAAAGTTGTATTTAATAATAGTATTATATGCAGCACATTTAGATGAATGCAGAAACGGTGAGGAGGAAAAGGTGAAACAAGAGGCTGATGTTCTTTGAGAGTTTGTCTGTCTGCAATAGTTTGCTGTGCACCTGCAAACAGTAAGTAGAACAGAGTAAAAATAATGTTTATTCATCCAAAGATGATGAAGGATCTTGTTAATATGAACTCCCACTGAATGAACAAGCTGTTGCATCCCACAGCTATACCTAACTGCCCCGATTCTAAGATACATGCCCAGACTTACCAAAGCTCTAAAAGTACTTTATTAATGTCTGCTTGGTGGGCCATATGGCGAAATGTCCAGAAGCATAACCTAATTTATATGGTTGACAAGATGAGGTGTTGGTGCAAAGACAATTCCATGACCTGACATTCATAAAAGCAAAGCAGGTGACTGATTATTTGAAAAGCCAGACCAAACACATCAGAAGCCATATTATTTTCCACTTTCTGGCACGCACATCTCCATAGGAGTCCAGAAGTAGTCAAATTCCAACAGCTGCACTGTGGTTCAGCCAATACCACCTGTATTCTGATTCATCCCCTGCTGTCTGTATCAATAATCCCCTGCAGGTATGAAGTTATCTCTAATTAAGGATAATTCCAAATACAAATTTAAAATAATATAATATAATTTAGACATTTTAGTTTTATAATTGTGCAGAATACAGATTCCTGCACACTTCCACAGCCCATAGCTGTTTCATTAATACTAGCCTGAAAATAATATTTCTGTAACAAAAAATAAATAATAACTGGGTGCCAGAGAAGATAACAACTTCAGGTCAAGTGAACATATTGATGACTGATTAGTGAAGGAACCAGGAAATCCATTGTTTACAGGGTGCATGTTTTCTACAGTAGACTTGACCAGGTGTTTGTGTGATATATAGACTTAGGGCTTAAAGATGCCAGACAAGCTCAGATTGTGTTAAAAGATGTTTTATTTAAAGGAAAGGTTAAAGTTGGCTGGTGAAGGGACACAAGAACCAGGAACAGAGATGCCTGACTGAATGCACTGTGAGTAAACTGGGTTCCTGAACAAAAAAAAGAGAGTTAGAGCTGAACCACTCACAGGGGTAAGTATAATCAGAGGCAACATGCAGGTCAGAGAACAGGAGGTCAGGTAACGAGATGGCTGGAGAGTTGCACAATAAGGCGGGATAGCCAAATAGACAATCTGGCAGATTGCAGAGGCTGGCAGATGGCTATTCATAAAGGGACTGGCACAGGTGTAGATGGCTAGGTTAATTGGCAGAGTGGAGTGGACTAGAGAGGGAGAGAGAGACAGGAAATGACCGTATATAGCCTAAGACTGACAGGCAGGTAGACTGGAGGCCATGACAGGCTGTAATGACAATTGAATGTGACTATAAAATTGAAATGTGAACATGCAATATTCCACCACTGTGAAAAGCTATGTGACCACAAGATACATTCAGAATATTCTCTCTACCAACGTAAATGAAACTATGGCCCTCATAATGTTTCCCTAGACCTTAATGTAAATCACACTATGTGGAGGCATATATTTAAGATAAGGATGGGTATATATCTTCTGTTAACAGATTCTGTTTACTCAGCTGTATAAGCGGAGTTTTCCTAGTACAATAGGGAAATCACTTGGTACACAACAAAGCTGCACACACATATGTACAGACACCCATGGGAAACGTTACAACACAGCTGTAGTAGTGGCAGCATACCTGAGCTAATTGGGCATAAAGGGACAGCCCTCCCAAAGGACTTGGGTTTGCATCATTCCACTCAGGGCCTCTCCTTCACTGATGGAGTAATAGGGTGATAGACAGGGCAAGCCTCCACTGCCTTTCTCATCCAAACTAAGCTCATCCATCCATCCATTACCTGTGAATGGAGGAAAGAGGTGAGGAGCAAAGTTGGATGAGGAAGGCAAATGTTTCTCCTGTGTTATATTCTTTTCCAGAGAAAAGTGAAGCAGATAAGGAGGGGCTGACTCGCATGATGATCACAGAGGAAGAGATGACCAAATCTCCAAACTGAAATATCCTGACAGCATCATCCTCCTTGGACTCTAACACAGGCACATTGAGCAATGCTGTTTATCTCTCATCACTCTCACTCTGGGAAGAGCTAATTAAATCATTGTTGATCAGAGGACAGGAGATTTGATTTGATTTAATTAGTTATGACTGCAAGTCACAGGGGGGCTTGGCTGGAGTCTGCCTTTCTCTCTGTCCATTATCTGATCTGCCTCTTTTTTAGTCTCTTCACTTCTTTCTGTGCATATGGCTCATTGTCAATGTGAGTCGACCATCATGACTTTAATACATCTCTAACCACTCTTTTTAAAGCACATTTGGTGGCTTCTATCCTCAACAAAACAGGTCTGCTGAATAGTGCCCCAGATTATTTCCTAATATCTCACTTTTTGAACACCACTTCCCCATCCTCTTCTTCCTCCTCCCCCCTCCCTGTACCCCAATCCCCCCGCTTCTTCCCACTTCCAACAGAAGCTCAGAGTAAGCCCTACTACTCTGATTATTCCCCCACTCGTCTGCTCATCCACAAGATGTGCACCAGCCACTACCTGGACCTGTTCATTACTATCGTCATAGGGCTCAACGTCATCACCATGTCCATGGAGCACTACCAGCAGCCCAAGGTCAGATGTGGGGGTGTAAGGTGGGCAAATGGAGGGTTAGGGTTAAATAAATATTGTAAATGATTCCTCGCGCTTATCACTGACTGCTGCTTTATTCAGAAAAGTTTGTGTATCTACAATGTCCTAAATGTCTAAATAATAAAAATATAGACAGCATGTCAAGAGAAAAAGAGATGTGACAAGTGTTAAAGTTAATCTGTGGTTCGGTAAATCTCCCACATGTCATACATTTTGAAAGTAATACAAATTGTTAAAATCACAATTATGTTGTTGGTCTTCTGTAGGAAAGAAGTGGGAGAAATTATATTTAGGAACAA
>OMLM01020496.1:23128-39234 GCA_900302695.1 Helostoma temminkii | reverse complement strand
AGCCACAAAAACAAAGTGATGCAGGGCAAATAGAGTATATAATGGGATAGTAAAGCATTGTAGCTGGGAGTGATGGAAAGCATTGGGGTTTAACAGAGGGAAGTCTTGATGGACCGAAGAGACTTTAGTGATATGTCAGAGCAAAAGAAAGCGTAGTATTGTGGTTAGTACTGTAGGGTAGAATAAAAAGATGTCGAGTACAATAGAAAATCCTTAGATCGCTTTGATGATCGGATACAATAAAAATCTGAAATGTCAAAAATAATTTACCATTTGTAGCAAATCAGGTTAGATCTGGTTGTGCATGTACTGTTCTCAACATATGCCAGCAGCAACAATTTTTCTGCCATGACAACCCATCTGAAAGAACGCCAGTGAGCTAATAAAAGCACAACTTCAGTGCACTGGCTGAACGAACACTGAGCTCCATTCAGGGGTAGAAATGTTGGGTAGAATAGAATTTGGTGCCACTTTTTTCCAGCCTCCAACTTTTTAAAGACATATTACTGCCATCAATCTCATAATTACCTTATTTCATTTGTTAAAATGGTACATTTTCTCAGTTTAAAAGCTTGGTATGTTTCTTATGTTCTATTGTGAATAAAATATGGGTTTATAAGATTTGCAAATCATTGCATTTAGTTTTTGGAATTTGTAATAGAGTACATTATATTTAGGTAAAATATTGAATTGTTGAGTGATCGGTAGAGTAAAACCTTAATACATTGTTTCATAAAAAGATATAAGAATAAAGAAATAGCATCATGAACTGTTACTGGCTGAGTCGATAAATTGAATTGAGGATTTAGTGAAATCCCTGCTGAACACCAGTTGTCTCCACGTCTCTCTGCTAAAGGTCAGTTTTTACATGCAGATGGGTATTGTGAACTCTCCCACAGGCAAAATGGATACTTTGATTCTAATGCCCTTTTCATGGGGAATGGGGGAGAGTGGAGCAGAGGGCACTCGAAGTGATCTATTAATGAAATTGCAAATTTTGGAGAAGAGGACAGAGTTTCGAATGTGGACATTTTGTTATTTTATACACAGGCTATAAATACATGGGAATTGTACATTTACACAGCAAATATATACAAACAATAGCAAGACCTATGATGAGTTTTTTTTAAAATATGAAAAAGTGACTACAGGCTAAAATCATTTCATTAGATTTCAATTCAGTTACAACACATTTTAATAGCTCACTGGTGATGAAATCCACACCTCATTCGCATGAAATAACAGAACATTTAAGATGAGGTTTATTGGGTGATTAAGATGGTTACAATCTATTTAGCTTGAACATTTTGTCATTTCTCTTTATTACATTCTCAGGAGTTGGACGAGGCCCTGAAGATCTGTAACTACATCTTCACCCTCATCTTTGTTCTGGAGTCAGTCTTCAAACTGGTAGCCTTCGGGTTCCGACGCTTCTTCAAGGACAAGTCAGTATTTAAATAACTGCCATGCACCCCCAAAGTGACATAATGACCTTTCCTGAACTTCAATGAAGTTTAGAGTTTTTACACGCAAGCCAATGTGACATTCTAATAGATTGGTGGTTAAATCTACAGTTTTTTAACGTTTGAGTCATGTGGAAAATCTGAGACAGAGTTCAGAGAACCTAAATGAGTGTTTTCTAAGGTGCTCCAGTGAAGAGGTTCTTACTGAGGCCCATATTAATACAAACGGCCTTGTTAAACACCCATAAAACATGTTGCATTCAATGATTTCACAGCTTTGAAATTCCTGGCTCCTTGCTGAAAACCACACAATAATGCACAAACACAATCATAACAGCACAAACATATGCAATGATCACACACATGAACATACACACCTTACATTCTTTGGACTACAGCTAAACACCAAATGCTTCATGATGCCCGTTCCCTTTGCCAGAATAGACCATTATTGATTTTTGCATTTGGCAGGGGTCCAGTGCGATATTACCTCAGTACGCATTCACTCAGTACACACAAGCAGATAAACATTTAGCCAAGACCTCAAGGACTAATTTCAAAATCAAATTGAATTTTAAGTTGTTTTTCTTGTGTTTATTCCTGAACTTTGAGTCTCTAAATGAGCATGTGAGGAGTTTGGAGAAATCTGCAAATGGACTAGAAACAATATAAATGGATGCATGATTAGTATGACCACCCACCGTTATCCTCACTCTCCTTTTACACATTTATTTTGTTCCAAACATTTTGTTCAGTACACATTTATTGCACTGGGTTTGGAAAATGAGATTTGTTCCCAGTACTTTGATTACAGTATGTGAGAAAGAAGGAAGTGTTGACTCTTAATCTAAGTGTACCATATCTGCCATGTCTTTATAATATGCTAAAATAAAATGATACCATACTTTCAAAACTAAATCAAAGCATTGCGAAGTCAAAATACACTGACTTTTATTCCGTTCCTTTCATGTTTATTCTATTTTCTCACCCTTTGCCTGTTAAATACCCGTCTTTCAAATTCTTAACCCAGTTTGAACTTAAGTTTAAGCTTAAACTTGACTAGGTTGTAGTCTCCAATTCTATGTTAATAATCAATAATTCATTTAACAAAGCTCCTTCATTTCCTAAAAAGATATTTTACTATTATTTTGACAGCCTAATGGGTCCTTACATGACTTTGACATGTACAATGGCAGGCTACCTTGTAAAAGAGTTGAAAAGTGTTTTTGACTTTATCGAATGTAAGGTGATCAGATTCATGACTTGATTCTGATACAAGTTTTCTTTGACTCAGGTTCTCAGCTTCACACATCTGTGCTGAAGCAATGACTCCAGAGAGAAATGGATAATTATTGTTTTTAGAAATTTTTGAAGACAACAAAACACATTCATGAAATTCTCAGTAAAATTATCCCAGACGACGTTATGGACTAATGAGTGTGCCTGTGTGTAGGTGGAACCAGCTGGATCTGGCCATTGTGCTGCTGTCCATCATGGGCATCACATTGGAGGAGATTGAGGTCAATGCTTCACTGCCCATCAACCCCACCATCATCCGCATCATGAGAGTGCTGAGGATTGCACGAGGTATGAATCTCTCCTCCCTCCGGTTGCCAATTCATCCATCCATGCATCCTAAATCCTATTTCTCCCCTCCCTGACAGACAGACACATACAGTCCAGTCTCATTAACATACCTTCACTTTTTAGCAGCTCTGTAATGTAGCCACGTCCCTGGGATTCCCCTCCTTGTTATTTTTGCAGGGCAGAACTCAGCAGAGCTCAGGCAGGGTGTCAGGGACCAAGTACGTAGACATAGGACACAGGAAGTATTTTCCAAACAAACAGGGTTTTATTCACTGAAAAAGAAATTTAATTACTAATAGAATCGGGCCCTAAAACAGGTCAACAAAACATAGCTAAACTTAAAAGACGACAAACTGAACTACAAAACAAGTTCTACTATGAACTGAGACCAAACTGACCTGCTTCAGTCACACGCAAGGGCAACATATATACTGACTGGCCAAACCAGTAAGAAACACAAGGGGTAAACATTACTATGACTAAACAGATTACAAACACACACTCTCTATTCACTATAACAACTAAGTAAATAGTTCCCCACAATTTCCTTCCCCCACATTCATCCAAGCACTTGGTACAATCTGGGCCTGGTAGCAGGTGTGAAAGCCTGATGAGAACCTCAGTCCAGTCTTTTATTTGGATGACCATCCCCAGACCAGCAGAACTCAAGAAAAAGAGAAATTCAATAATAAGGTTTAAACAAAACTACTTTAAGAATTGACAATACAAAATTAATCAAATGCACATGGTACATTAACCAATTATGTATGTCAAACAAATAAAGCCTAAACTTAAATCAAATATGCTGCTTCCTTTTAATTATAACTTAAAACCAGAGACAACCAAACTGAGCCTAAGGTAAACTTAAAGGTGAGTGAAAACATTACCAACTTAAAGGTGTGGCTGAGGATACGGCCGTCGCACACGGTGTGAACTGACCAGATGGCACGTAGAAACAGTGATTTGACAAAAACAACACAAAGAAGGAGCGGAGAGAGAAAAATAGAGAGGCAGATGAGGAAGAGAAGAACAATGAGAGGAGGGTGGGGTGGGGAAAAGCCAAGACACATTATGACAGTAAGTGAATTAAGTTGCAAGACACTGAGAGGAGGTATGGAGGGAATACATGACAGGAGAAATCTAGGGATGGAGGAGACAGGGATGATGAACAGCTGACCTTAAAATAGAAGAAGATGGAATGAAGTTTGAAATAAAGTAGCAATGGATGTAAAAAAAAAAAAGGGAAAATGCTGTGTATGGATCTAGAGAATAAATGGTGGAAAAAGACGGATGAGGTTCGGAATTAGGAAGGTTAAGTACAAAAGAAGGGATGCATTTGGCAGGATGACACAAGAGGAAACTAAACTGCCCGTGTGCTCGGGGCTGATTACTCCCCAGGTAATAAAAGATAAGAGAAGGGTGGAGGGAAAGAAAACAGGAAGAAGGGTAGAGCTGACAGGCAGCAGGGGAGATCCACAGTTTTGTCTGGTTACTGAAGGTATAATAAAAGATGGGGCATGGAAGTCATTACCGATTACTGTCACACAGCCAACCAGGCAAAAACTCAGGCTCTCATAACCAGACTGTGTGTGGGTGTGATTTGGCTGCAGTGCATTTACACACTGGCTCCACTGTAAACACATATTACATATACACTAGTTTGTAGCTTCTTCTGCAACACATACACATTGATATGTACCCTGCGATCAGTAACTTTGCATAGAAGATTTTAGAAAACGTCAATTTTACTATGCACAGTGAAGGATTCAGGCATAATCTGACCACCCATAAGAGCTGTTTTTCTGTGTGCGTCACCATTAGGATGATCATGATATATCAACCTCATGCCACTGTAGTGTACCAATGACCTCAACAAATCACAGCCCAACCCCAATCAGGAAGATGTGACCTCAATCAGCCTATTTGACTCTATCTTAATGATGTTCAATGCAAGAAAATCTGTGTCTACACTAATGGCACAGGATTAGACTGTAAGTTAAGAAAGTTTGTGCCCTTTTTTTCCTGCACAAGACTTGATGGCATGATTTCCTGTATGTGTTATGTGTGTGTCCCCACAGTATTGAAGCTGTTGAAGATGGCAGTGGGGATGAGAGCTTTGTTGGACACCGTTATGCAAGCCCTGCCTCAGGTACACAGTCAACTCTGTTAAATAACACCCACCAAAATCACTGAACCCTCTTTCTCTTCCTCTTCTACATCTGTTCCCCGTTGATCATTTGCATTTGAACGCGTCCCACAGAAGCTGTCCCTAAAATTAAAACCCAGAGGCATTTCATTTTTGGTACATCTTCTCCTGTTCTCCTGCTTCAGGGCGTATGTCTATTCCCTTGAGCTTTTTGCAATCTCTAGAGACCCTTATTTGCATTATCAACCCCCGAAAGAGATCAGCAGAGTGATGTAGCTTGAGGTTTTGTTTTGAACGGTGGTGGGTGGATTTGAGGGTGATGGGGTTGGTAAATTAGAACAACTTGTGCAGCGTTTGGATTGAGAGGAGAAAATAGCACATAGTCGTACATATGTTCTCACCGTTCTTTGATAAGCACCCCTGTCGTTCTCATCGAGGGGAACACAGAGATTGGGTGCTGTTTCAGGCTAATTCCTCAAGGAGCTTTTTAGAAGTGTTCATAATTAAGGAATCTGATAATAAACGCTGGTTGGGGTGTGTGCAAGTGGCACATACTGATTAGCATTGGCAACAACAACAGTAATAAACCCTGTTATACAAAGCGTTGTATAAACTAAACCCACTTCTGATTTATCTCTGCATAGGTTCTTGTCTGCTTCAGTCTTGTTCAGAATCAGAGCGCTCCCTGCCACTTGCTGCTCTTCTTAAATTTTGTTTCTTTTACATCGTTATGACGGTCACTAATTCATGTACAGTTTAGAAATGAGAAAAGATTTACCACTCAGTGTAAGCAAGTTAGTGATTTCTTGTGTCAGACAGAGGCAGGCTTCTCATTTCTATCAAAGTGAACTAACACTGGCGTAATGAGCTGGTTTAAAGCCCTGTCTCCAGCTGACTTGTTTTAAAAAAGAATCCTGTATCCTATTACATATAGATATAAATATGGGCATTAATATACACATAATGCATATGTGCAGTACGTAATGCACAATTACCTCTACTTCTCTAAGTAGTATTGACTGCATCCCACACATCATGAGAGATGCAGTCTCAGCCCTTTATCCAATTTTTCCTCGTGGCCACTGGCAATATTGCATTGAAAAATCCCCCTGTAACCCATAAAACATCGTCCCTGTTTAAGATGCATTATGTTTTTATCTGTACTCCCATCTGTCCTGTTCTCGTGAACGCATCTCAGGAAAGCCTTGAAGGGTTTATTTGTACTTAATTTGCACATTAGGGATTTGTTTAAATTTGGCACAAACATTTGGACTCGATTAAATAATTTGAATATAAGTGTGGACAGACAAGTAAAGTGCAACTTGACTGGTTTGCAGTAATTCTAGTTTTATAGTTTACCTAGAAACCCACAAAATGTAGCTGCTACTGTAGATAGTCAGCTGTACATACAGTGCTAATGTTTGCAGCTTTTTATCATTTGAGTTGGTTAAATTCTTTATATAGCATGCAGAGAAATCCAAAGCTAGCTGTTAAGCTATGAATGGACAATTGCTGTTCAGGAGAGGAGGTGTTTATCAAATTGCTATAGCTTGTGTTTCCTTCTAGCTGCTTCAGCACTGCCCTTGATAGATTTTCTCTGTGGAATGAGCTGTTTGTTATCCCTTGTTAATGGTTTATTTTGCCTAGGATTCCTCTCCTATGCCTAATCCCTCTCTTCCTGTTGTCTCTCTGCAGGTGGGGAATCTGGGTCTTCTCTTCATGCTTCTCTTCTTTATCTTTGCAGCCCTGGGAGTGGAGCTGTTCGGTGACTTAAGTAAGCACACATGAACCTTGCATGCAGGCTGTGCAGACAAAGTCTCACACTCATGCATACGACTTTTTATTCTCCCCTCCGTGAGTTTAATCAATCCTGTGTTAATTGCTTTTTAGAATCCTTTGTTAAAATAGCATATTGAGCTCTCTAATTGTGGCTTGTACCTTCCAGAAATATAAAATGTTATTACCATTATAATCATTTAATTGTAAAGCACTATTGTGTGACAACTGAAAACCAATGGATGTCTGTATCTATCTATCTATCTTCATGTGTCTCTTATTGTCTGGCTATCCCTCTTTTTCACCGTCCCCCTGCTCCTCATGGTGTCCAGTTTGTGATGAGCTCCACCCATGTGAGGGCCTGGGGCGCTATGCTACGTTCAAAAACTTTGGGATGGCATTTCTGCTGCTCTTCAGAGTTTCCACTGGAGACAACTGGAATGGCATAATGAAGGTTAAATTAACTCTGCCATTGTGGATTATGAACACATACATACAATACTGCACTTACATATATTGATACATATGTGTCATATATAACATATATGTTATAACTCTACACATGATTATATTAGACCATTCTGCCACAGACTTTTGCTCAATGCTCACACTCGGTGACTGCTGCTTTCACTGATTCTAAGGTCACGTTTTCACGATTCTTCCAGGACACATTAAGAGACTGCGGCCAAGACAACAGCACCTGCTACAACACTGTGGTCTCTCCTATCTACTTCGTCTCCTTCGTCCTGACTGCTCAGTTTGTGCTGGTCAACGTGGTCATCGCCGTCCTAATGAAGCACCTGGAGGAGAGTAACAAGGAAGCCAAGGATGAGGCGGAGATGGAGGCTGAGTTAGAGCTGGAGCTCCAGGCAGAAGGGGACGCGGCAGCAAGGTCACCCCAGCTCAACCCTCTGGCACTGAGCATGGACAGGTCGAGCTCTGGGGGTTCCCCCTGGAGGTCCACCAGTGGTCGTGACAGGGAGCAGGAAAGGGACGGTCCTATGGACTCGCCCTCTGCTGATATAACCAGAGACTCCGTATACATCAGAGCAGATCCCCCTTTGTGTCTGGACCCCCCGCTGGAGGTAGAGTCTTTTTAATGTTGCAGTACTGTTAAACATGGTTAATTTTTTTTTTTTAACTTTGACTTGTGGTTGTGTTTGTTTTATATTAACTTTTCTTTTATATGACCTTATTTGCTGTGTTGATATGTATTAAACATTCACATTATTGCAAGTCAGTAAAAGTTGGAAACATATTCAAATAATGTCAGAAAGTCAGAAGTTTCAATTCTCTGTGGTCCATGCTGCATCCTGCTTGACATGACAGATGCTCATAGGTCACTTCCTGCTGTGGGGTCAGACTGACCCCTATGTCTCTGGTCATTAATTCGGACTCCATTCCAAACCATTAGTTAATTGTGTCTCTCATGCTGAGGGACACTGAGCATGCTGGAACTAATGGATTTCTTTAAGAAGAATGTCTCTTCACCGTCACAGTGTAATCACTGAAGTGCACATGGAAACAAAATGTAGTACTGCATAGTGAATGTGTCCATATTAGGACATCCTGGCTACACATATACAACACAGTGATGCCATATTACTCCAAGTATTAGACACTTGTTTGAATGCAAGTAGATGGATATGGTTTAACACAACAGTACCGTGATGTATTCAGAAATTCTACCATTACAAATGCATCGGTCTGTGTGACTCACTGTTTGTGTGCTTATGAGTGCATATGTGTGTATGTGCGTGTGGCTGGACCTTGTAGAGGACATGCCAGTCATAGATGGGTCACAGTGCCATGGGAAAGCTGGACCACAGGGCCTTGTTGTTCACTTCAGCAGCTATTTCCAGACAGCGGGGAACTTTCTGGAGATAGGAAATAGAGGTCTCGCTGTCGTTATGTTTCCCTTCTAAGATGTTATCCGTCTTCCTCTGCCGCTTTTTTCAAAGCATGTGTGGTTAAGCAACAAAGTCTTCTCCAGCCCTGTGGAAGATCGGTTATACTGCAGTGCTGTAGTGCCACCTTGTGGGCTTCAATTACAACCTATCACTTACAATTCTGTCTCCCGTATAAGACTGAGTTAGATTATGTAAACCTGTTCTATTTGTTCTACTTGGATTTGTTACTTTTGTCTTGTTTCAGTTTGTTTCTGCCTTATCAGCTGTCTTTTTCTCCCCTTTTCTTCCTCTGTCATCCACTCTTTCTTTGCATATTTACTCATGTGTCTGTGTCTGGTCTTTCTCTGTACCCCGTCTGTGTATTTTCTGCAACGCCTCTGTCCCTTTCTATTCTCTCTGTCCATCTGCTTTCCTTTCTTGCATTATCCAAGTCTGTCCAGCGGAGAGCGCTGTTTGACTCGGTCTCACTGGTCATCCAGGGTTCAATGGAGGGGGAGCTGAGTTTGATGGACAACTTGTCTGACTCTATCTGCCACTACTATGCGCTGCCCCCCAAGCCGAGCAAGCACAGCACCGACAAGAAGGTCAATAACTAACAGTAACACCATTGACGATTCACTTCCTCTGTGTCATCCATATGTTCAATATGTAGGGCTGCATTAGTAATAATGAGAGACTTAAATCCAACAACCAACAAGGGCGGTTGCTTAGATATTAAAGGTTACAGTGCGATGTCCTTTTAACACAAGATAAAGTATTTTCATTGTACCTGTTTCTGATGCTGTTTAACATCAGGACTATTTTCTAATTTACATTGTGTGCATGTAGTTTTGGTTTTATTTATCCAGTTTGTAAGGTTTGTGATAGTACACTGGAAGTAAATGAAACGATTTCAGTGGAGCTTTTTCTGTCACAGAAATAATCCTCAAGAAAAAAAAAAAAAACCCACAGTGTGTTCTGCTCATTATCCACAAATCCACAAAATGATTCTGGAGCACCACACATACACTCACACACACACAACAAAACTTAACTCCAAATGACTTATTCTCATGAATTACTTCAATGCACTTTACCTCTTCAAGCCTTGACAAACTATCTGACTTAATCTGAAAAGGGCAAATCACTCTCTGATTAAAGTCTTCAAATCTAGAGATGAATAACATAACTTTTTAGTTACAAAACCCTACCTCATACATGTGGGGATGAGCTTTGTTGATGTAGTACAAACAGACTTTTACTGGAAACAGGTGAAATTATCTCATCACTTCATCCAGATTTGTTTGAATAAAACTAATGACTCAGTTAACTTCTGACTCAGTACCAAAACAAATAGTCTACAGAACCTCTGTAGCTATAAAGCAGTAAAATAATCAGTTGTGAAAAATAAAAATAAAGTTTGAATTTCAATAATAAAAGCATACAGTGTGGTGGTATTTATATCCTGCAGCCCTGCAGCCATTACCATTTTTGTTCTGGCATTCATGCACGAGTATTTTTCCCTTTCTAACCAGCCTTATTGCCCACCACAGTGCAGTGCGTCATACGCCCACCTCAGCTATGATCTCATCCCCTCACTCATGTCTTCACTCACTTATATTCATTCATGCTTGGCAGATCTTTGGTCTGTTCAGTGACATGAGTTTAGAGTTTAGAGTTTCTTTCTGTCTGCGTGTCTGTGTGTGGCCTCGACTAGTTTGTCGTTTTATTTAAATGTGAGTGCTGTACCTACTCTGGCTCTGTCACAGCAAAGCGATAATAAAACACCTAAGTCATTCCTGAAGTAAGTAAATCACAGTCATGGACACAACTGTACAGATTCACGGTCCAGTCAGCAAATACATGACTTAGCCAATGAATAATTCAGCAGGTTGCCTCTTTACCTTATTTGAAGGCAAATTTTGGTCAATTATATTAGCATTGCAAAACCATGTTCTCTAAAAGCTTAAAAGTGGTTTGAGATGTCATTATCAGATGCAATAGTCCACCTCTCCCTCTGCGCAGCTCCTCCAGTTGTGCGAATACAAATGTTTTCCAGCCCTTGCCCCTCTCTGCACGGATGGCCCATTTGCCTGTCAGAAAGCATTTCCTCTGCGAAACCAATGCAAGACCAAATATACAACAGCTTCTCCTCTACAGAAGCCAGAAACACTCAGAGCTTCAAAATACTCCAATGATGAAGCAACACACTGCACGGCTCTCAGTGATGTGAAAAAACTAGCACAGTGTGTAGGCTTATTCTTCAGTCCCAGCAATTATACAACTGTACAATCTGCTTTCTGTCTTGATCATCTGTTATTGATCAGTTTGTGCATGTGACTGTGTGCGTTTCTGCGTGTGTCATAATATTGGTGTTGATAAGCTTGAAATGCAGTGTTAAAAGTCTAAAGGTGAGGAGCATAGTTCTCATATAATTTGGAGCCTGTGTTTACTTTGTATTTCCTCCTTGATGCTTTTTTTGCTCTAACTGTTTGTACATGTTGTTTCAAACACGTATTTCACTGTTAGCTTCAGGTCTTCTCTGTGTCTAGTGTCCTTTTTTTCTATGTTGTGCAGAGTGTGTGTTTTCTCTGCTCACCAGCCGTTGTCTCTTCCTACCTAGATCCCTCTAGCGGAGATGGAAGCTTTGTCTCTGGCCTCTGAGAAATCCTGGTCCCTAGCTCTGACAGACGACTCGGCCCCCGACGATTTTAACCCCCTCTTTCTAACCAGTCTGGAATGCAATGTACTGACAGTTCCTGTCTTTCTCTTTCTCCATTGCTCTTCCTCCTCCTCCGCTCTGCAGTATCTTGTAGTCTTTCCTTTCCCAGGGGACTTCCACAGCCACTTGTCCCCCACTACTCTCAAACACTGGTGTGCTGTGGTTAGAGAGGGAAAACCAATTGGATGCTAAATTAGCCGAACAGCTGATTTGCCTCCTGTAGTTCCAGCACAACTCAAAACAATATTCAAAGCAGCTTATCATCAAAAAATAAATAAATAAAACGTCTCACAAAATAAGAGCGAAGATATGAAGGCTTTCTGTAGAGCATGTGATAACACTTTATGACTATTTGCTTATTGGCAAATTTGTTTTAAAATAAGAAAATAAATAAACAAGACACTGAACAAACCTGTCTCTACAATTATAACTTTATGTCTATAATAATTTTTCCTGGAAACTTTCTAGGAAATTATAAAATGAAATGTTACCCAGAATGCTAATGTTATTTTCATGGAATATGTGTATGATAGGATGTCAAGTATTAATTAAAATCAGATAAAAGACCATCATAGATGAAGGTCAAATATCTAACCACAGTTAACCTCTACTGTTACATTATTTATGTCCCATGGAAAACAAATCTAGTCAGCAGTAGTGGTTTAAGCAGTATCACACTCTGACGTGTCTTGATGTAGAAAATATAGCACTTGCTTGAAATTTGAGTTCTTTGTTAGCACATCTATTATTTTCTCATACAAGGACCTTGTGTAGCTTTGAGGCTTCCTCACCTGAATTAATCTACTGTACATATATTCTTCTGTCCCAGAAGACTCCGCGACTGAGGCAAAGGACATATTCATTCTAAATTAAAAACGAATTGACTGTCATCAGGGTGTCAGAGCATAATGACATAAGATTCATGATCATATCACTTCCTAGTAATCATATACTTTCACCCAGAGAGGGCAGCTGTAACCTTGGCTCGTGCTCATGCTGCAGGTTCAGGCCAGTGAATCAATTTACATATGATCAGTCACTGAAACATGACACATGACATGAAGCTACTGTTATTTGGGTTGTGCTGGGAGAAATACAGCAAGAAATACAGTAAGGCAGTGAAGAGGTAGCAACTCACAAGTGGCAATGAAAGACCCTGGTGAATCTAACCATGTGCCTCATCCCACGTTTCCAGCCTGATGTGTGTTACTCTCCAGTCCAGTCCAGTCCAGTTCAGTCCAGTCCAGTCCAGTAGAGTAGTGCGCCTCCTCACCTGCCAGTTTGCAGTTTTCTCTACTCTGTCAGTTTTTTTCTTCACTTTCTTCACTTACTGTATACTTTGTCTTTCTCTGTCCTTTTCCTTTCCTTCTTCTTTACCCCAATCTTTTCCCCACGTGCTTTCCATGTGAGTCCACGTCTTTACTCACAGTCCTTTCCTATCAGTCTTGTTTCATGTTTGTGCCGTCTTCTGCTCTCCTCTCAGCTGTCAAATGTTTGCTACGGGGGTGTAAATTGTGCTGGAGCTCCCGTAGCTCTGTGATGAATGTGATTTGGTTCTGTAATGGGTCAGGCTGTAGGACACTGCCGTAGCTGACACACAATCACGGAGCAGGTATACATAAAGTTCCGTGTTCTGTGTAAAGTTCTGTGACACAAGATGCAGAGTGTCTAACACTTAAACAAATAAAGCACTTGGAAAATGTCTGTGATCTGTGGCAGCTCTGTGCCAGTCAACTCCAAATTGCAAAGAGCCTGTTTGTTCTCCAAGTATGCTGACGATCACTGCCTCTATGTTCACATTGTGTCTTAGAGATTATCAGCTGTGAATGTGTGAGAGAGTGCTTGAATTAAAGAGCAGTGCCCTCCACTGGGAGCTAGATGGATCCTGACTCTTTCTTTGTCCTTCCCCAGCCGGAGAAGCTTGAACCGGGAGAGCCAGTGGAGGACAACCTTCTAAGTGTCAGGAAGCCCACAGTGGGACGCACACATTCCCTGCCCAATGACAGCTACATGTTCCACCCACTACAGCCCTGTGGCCCTGCAGGCCTGGCTCCAGCACATCTTCTAGCACAGTCACAGAAGCCCCAGCACATATTGGGAACCCATAGGGCCCAATCAGGTAATGCAGAATAGTAATGTCATTTTAAATAAATATTTTAGTCTTGTGTACTTTTTTAACTCTATTTTCAACTTTGATAAAGTATTCCTGACATTTCGTTAGGATAGAAATAGGAAGCCTTGATTTTTAGCATAATACAGGTTGATGTCAGCTCAGACAGGTGCAGCTCTCTGCGATCAACACACCTGCCACAACTACTTTAATGTCACTGACCTGTCAGCGCTGTGCTTGTTTGGGTATAGGCTCCAGTGGCTCGGTGCGTTCACAGCCTGAGGATTTTTTCCACAAGCTGACCGTTCCAACAGAACTCTTCAGACCCATCAGCCCCCACAGCCACTCAGACTCAGAGAGTATACCACGGCTGCCCCCTCCCAGACGCACGCACACCTTCAGCCGAACGCTTCGCAGACAGGTGAATAAATCATCCAGACTTTCACTTTATTTATACTGTTTATTCTTATCCTAATAATATTGTGGAAGCCTTGTGGAAAACCGTTGTTATGTTTTTATTCAAAATATGTGACTTTATATTACTTTATCCTAAATATTACAATGTTACTCTCAGAACCTCAAATTGTTCACCCTGAATGTTGGCCCTAAAACCTCTTCATAGACAGTCATCTTTACAGTTTTCTTAAACCTTTGTCCACATTGCATGCTCTAAACTTTTCTTCCTCTTTCTGTTTCTCCCTTCTTCCTGGTACTCCTGTTACTAACTGATCTGCTGTCTCATTCCCCCATCTTGTATCTGTAATTCTCTGATCTCAGCTCAGTTGGGCCCAGAAGCCACCGGACCCTGAGCTACTGCTCAAACACAGATACTCATGTTTCTGAAACAGTGGCCAACTTTAGCTGCCACTAGGCCGTTCAGAAACACTGGACTCCATGTTCACCTACAGACACACATAGACTTCCCCGCTTTTTGTTTGTCACTCATTAGATGTTTGTCTGCTGCTAACCATCAGCCACAAAACCTCTTTCTGTGTGCCCATGGGATATTTTAACGGGCCTTTGAGTTTATTAATTCTCTATTCAGTAAGAGCTACATGGAACGTTGCATTGCTGAATTATTCAGTGGCTGAGCAATAGAATGTATTCATGTTATTTGGCTGAGAAATTTACCCACAATGCAGTGCACTTACTAGACCACAAACTTTACTCAACTCAGGGGATTGCTACAGACCAGCAGGTGCTGTCCATATTCATTTTGTCATTTTGTACACACTGTACCATGGTGATAGAGCACTTGTGTATTTTCTAATGAATAGATTAGTGCTTGAGTACAGTAATTATTGTACTAAACCCAGTCTGACAGGGTGATTTTTTTGTTGTTGTTTTTTTTGGTATGGTAGTACAGTATGCACTCTTATCATCTATCAGTTGATGTGTTGCTGTGGCTGGTGATTGGCCTGGCCTGGTTGTGACATATTGTTTTGACCACTAGATGTCTCTGTGGTCATGCCATTCAGGCTCATGCAGGGAATCCCACACTTCGAAACATGGATCAAATTCCTGTGTGGTAAAACTCATGCATGCCTCGTTTCCTCATCTACCTAGATTTATTTTTAATTCTCTTCATTCATCGCAATTAGACTCACATACTAGTGATTTCCTTTCCCAGTCTGTGAGGAACATGACTTCATGAGGACATTTTATGAGTTTTAGAAGTCATTGTGCTTACTAACCCTTCCTCTCCCACAGTAGTTACATAGTGTGTTTACCCTCTGACTGTTGGCCTCACACCCTGTAGATGGTTCTGTACAGAGGTAAGGTTGCTCAGAATCTGGTTGTAATTTCTTCTGAAAACTCCACTGTTGACACTCACAGGGTTTTGTGTGAACAGTCAAAGGTTAGAGGGTTGGGCGGTTTGGCTCAGAGTTCACTGTGTCAGCCAGCACTTGATCAGCTGAGTCCTTCTGTTCTCCTAGGTTTCATGCTGCATTTGTGGCTTTTAAGGAAAACAGAAAATATTACAAAGTTCTGAGACGCTCAACTATAACAACACAGACAGGAACATTTTCTCATGGACATGCAATTATTATTAGCTTTCTAGAATCAGACTTCACTCATACAAACATACGTCATTATGCACAGTGAAGAGCCAAAATTAAAGTGTACAATAACAGATACACAATAACAGTGTAAGTTCTAATTTAGTCTAGACAGATCTTAATTTGGATCTGCTATTGAGCAATGCAGTGTGACCTCTGTGTTAGCATGTTGTCAGTTATAGCACAGTTATAATTCCAGTTCAGCCCTCTGTAGTGAGAAACAGAAACAGAAACAGACTCTGCTGGCCAGACTGTGAGCTATGACCCAAATTGCTATTTTTCCATCCTCATCACCTCACACTAACTAGTCTCCCCCTCTCATCTCCTCTGATCCCTCCATACCCTTGCCCCCC
>OMLM01020496.1:7692-23108 GCA_900302695.1 Helostoma temminkii | reverse complement strand
TCTCCCGTCCTCTCATTGCACATATACCTCTTTCTCACCCTTCCCCTCCTAAATATTTCATCCCCATCCCACTTCCCCTCCATGCCCCGTCTTCCAGGTTGCAGTGTCTTCTGATTCTCAGGAGGCCTTGTGTTCAGACGGAGGGGAGTGCAATGAAGGACTTGTGAATATGGCCTCTCTGGGCCTTCCTTTGTCCCCGTCCTCTTCCTCCTCCCCAATCTCACCCTCACCCTCACCCTGCCCACAACATCATCAGCAGCCTGCTCTCTGCCTGGTCCCAGCTACTCCAGGTGCCTCTCCTAAACCCTCGCGCCCCAGCAGTGTTCACACCCAGCTACATGACCACCACTGCATCACATCCTCCTCTCCTCACCCACTCTTACCAGCCAGGCCGCACCAACAAGAGGAGACCTCAGTGGATCAAGAAGTGTCCCTCATTACCTGTGCAGGGTTGGCTGGCAGTGATGACATCATGGTGGAGGACAGCAGCAGTGGTAATGAGGGATACTGCAGCTACGCAGGCCGCCAGGAAAGCCGGAGTTTGTGTTTGAGGCAGCTGAAGAGGTTCCACAGCGCTGACACTCAGGGCCGCAACGCCCTCCTGCCTCGCCCTCGTCCTTACTCCTGGTTGGACGACCTCCGACGCCACTCTGTAGAGGTGTGCTCCTCTGTGGAGTCCAGCCCCCAACGCAGCACCACCTCCACCTCTTCTGGCTTTGTGTCGCAGGCTGACAGCCTGCAGATCCATAGCCAGACTTCCACTCAGACCTCGCTGCCCTCACCTCGACGCAAGAAGAAGATGAGCCCACCCTGCATCTCTGTAGACCCCCCTGATGGACTGGAGCCTCAGTCTGGCCTCTACCCAGGCCTGGACGGGCTTGCGGGAATGGGGCTGGGGGGGTTAGGGATGCCCCCTCCTCTGGCCAGCCGGGACACCTGCTTAAGGAGGAGAGCACCCTCCAGTGACTCCAAAGACTCCTTTGACCTGGGAGCTGGGGAGGGTTTGGGTCAGGATGGAGGCTCACCCAACCCCAACAACAACCCCAAGCTACTGACTCTTCCAAGTTTCTCTTTTGACAAGACAAGCTCTGAGCACTGAACACTGACACCCCTACACACACAAATACGCACACGCACACAGCCGGACCAACCCTCCACACACAAACACACGATGCACTCTGTGTATCTGTGATGGTGATAGTTCTAGTAATAATGCTGTAGAACGTAATAATGGTAAAACTACAACAAGCAGTGAAAACATCCTTGGTTTAAAAGGAGTGCAGTACTGTAGTAGTGTGACCATCCCTTGTCTTTGTATTGTTACTGCCAAAACAACCAGAGAAGAAGAGGACACACAAAACAACAATCCTGACTGTGTCTCTTCTGCTACGCCTGCACACCACTGGCTGCGGTTCGACCCCAGCACCTCTGGAGCGACATCAGCACCTGGGGTCTGAACTGCCTGGTGTTTGCACAGGGTGGATTTTTCCCGGTCAGTGGAGGTACAAAGCAATATGAACGTTTTAGAGACACTATTTTCTTAAATTATTCTGCCATAGTGTTTGTACAGGATGTTGTTTTTAATTTCATTTTGTTGTTATTTTCATGTCTTTTTTGTGATTTGTTTTTGTTTGTTTTTGTCAAAAATGGTTTGTCTTTGTCTTTTTTTTCACTGTAGGATATTTCTAGCTTTCTTGGTTTACAGAGGAAAGTGGACGTTTTTCAAAGTGCTGAAAACCATGTATTTGTAGGAATAATATAAATATATATATATAAAAAAAAGTCATTAAACTGAGCTTGGATTTTTAAGCACACATGTTAGACCGTGGTGGTTTGATTGTTGAAAAAGAAGGGTGCGTGACAAGCTGTGTCATTGATTTCTTGATTGTCTTGTGTGTTCCAGACAGCCCCAAAGTTCCCGAGCACAGGAGCAGAAAAAAAAAATTGATCATACACTTTTACCTCTTCCTATTATGTGTTTATCCTGTTTTTCATGTTCAGTTATTTGGGTTTAAAAACCAGCAGCAGAGTTAGATCCCTCTGGTCTGTTCACCATTGAGTGAAGACTCCTGAGACATGACTCTTTATGTCTCCATGTCATGTTTGTAGGTCACACAAACACATAATCTTATTTAATCTGAACTCATGACGCACAGCTGATCTTTCCACTGACATTAGGTAAGTAAAATGTTAATGCTTTTCATTGTGCACCTTGTAGATGGTGGCCTCACTACTTTAAACCCATTCTACATTAATGCTGTATTTACATTACCTGTCAAAAGTTTGGACACACCTTCTCCTTCAGCTATTTTTCTTTATTCTTATTATTTTTAACATTGTACATCTATACCAAACACATCCAAACTATGAAAGAACACATATGGAATTATATAGTAAACACAAAAGTGCAAAACAAACCCAGATTATGTTTTATATTTTTGATTCTTCTAAGTACCCACCTTTTAGCTTTGCTGACTGTTGGCATTCTCTAGTCAACCTCATGATGTGCTCACCTGGAATGGTTTTCCATCAATCTTGAAGAAGTTCCCAGAGGTACTGAATACTTGCTTTTCCTCCACTCTCCGGTCCAACTCATCCCAAACTATCTTAGATGGATTATTGTAGATTCTCTTATTGTACACTCTCCTTGGTCAAACAGCTCTTGCATAACTTACAGGTGTGTTTTGGGTCAATGGCCTGTTGGAAATCAAATGATGATCCTGCTAATTGCATTTACCAGATGCTGTGATAGCTACTGTATAATGATGAATTGTCTTTTCGCTTAACTGGGTGTTTCTTGACATTATATTTGTTTGTAAAGTAGTTGCAGTAGCACTAACAGGGCTATTAACTCTGTACCCAACCTTTCTCTGCACAAGACAACTGATGGTCTTAAGCACATTAAGAAAGAAACAAATGTCACAAATAAGGCAGAACAGTAAACCATCCCAGCTGTGAATCTGACGAGAGAATGCCATGAGTGTGTTACATAATTCCATATTTGCTCACAATGAATAATGTTGAAAATAATAAAAAAATAAAGAAAACCACTGAAGGAGATGTTTCCAAACTTTTGACTGGTATTATGCTTCGGCATTATTTAACACTGTAGCTAGTGTGGACATGTGTATAGATTTTGAAGTAAGTTGGAGCTACAGGAATGCACCGCAAAAATAATGTTGGATGTTAGCGAATTGAATTTAATTGTAAAAGCTTTACATCCACCTGAAATCTTCATCAGGGATTGAAATCATGCATGGCGACGGGTGACATGGGCTGCCCCACTGGTCAGGTGCACCAACGTATGAATAGTAGTGGACTATTCTCAATCCAGTATCCCATACATTATGTAGAAATTTAATTAAATTAATTTAAAGTTAATTATTTTTTCTTACAAATGAAAATTGGATTCTATTTTCTATAATTCATATATGTTTTACTGCATCATTGTTTTATATTTACTGATCAGTGTGAGTCACATAATGTCACAGTAGTGTGGCACTAAGTCTTGGCTGAACTCTTTAACAGCAGGTCTCAGTCCGGTAACATACGATAAAAAAATCTAAATCTAAAATTAGATAGAAATGAAAAATCTATAAAATTTTAAGTCGTAACAGTGTGTTTTCTCTAAACCAGAAACGATTTAAGTAAAACTAATGTCTGTTCTCATCATTCAGCTCTGACGAACAGGCCACTAAACCCAAACAATTCTGTTGCACTCCTTCAGAAACACTTAGTGGAGATTAATGAAGCCAATAAACACACAAGATGGATTGTTTTAAAATGTCAGCACCTTTTGTCAGCTGCTATCAGCAGCTCAGTAGCAGCAAGTTAAAATGCTTGAACCGTACAGTATATTAGGTCAGTGTCAGAAAAGGAAAACAAATGTCTTGAAGAATCATAGTGCTTTTGGAACATAATCTTTGTCTTCTCCTTCAGGCAATAAATAAAGGTTATTTCTCTTTTTTTATACTGACTGCATCAAGCACAGTTGCACAATTGCATACTGGTATGACAGAGACAGTGATTTAACACTTGTTGCACTTGTTGTCCTGAAGAGAACATTGTACATGTTATTTATGACACTGGCGTTTTGACAGGACACAAACCAAACTATTTAATCCACAGGGATCTGAGGCCCGTTGTGAAATAATTACTGCTGTTTAAAGTTTAAGTGTTTGGCATGACTTTATGTATACCAATAAATTAAAACGGTAATTACACTTCATCATGAAAGAGCTTAGAGCTCTGCAGGCGCTTGTGCTTAATGAACAACTGCTTTTGGATATTGATCAAATGATGTGAGCATAAAACATGGAAACAAAGCAGCTTTAAAAAGTGCAGTTCCTGCCTCTCAGTAGGCAGACGACAGGACGATGCAGTTTCACATTCCAATTTGCCTTTGGCTTCCTCTAATTAACGCTTCACCTCACCTCACCTCTCCTCTCCTTAAATACAATCATCAAAGATGATGAACAACAGAAAACATGATTGCTGGTGAAAACACTGATGCAGCAGGTGTTGTAATTCTGCACCTAATATAGCTAAAATAAAACCGACTGAACTCTGCAGCTCTATTCCAGCTCTCAGTCTCTGAAAAACCTCACATTAATTCACATCCTTATTTAGCTGACAAATAATGTTCTTAGACAATACAGTATAATGAAACTTCTGGGGTACTAAATAAACACAAAAATAACTGTATTGGCTCATCCTGAATGAAAAAAGACACACATTCAGAGTCACTAACCCTCCTTCGGAAATTTGACATAAAAACAGACTGTTCAATACCTCTGTCTAAGCAAATATTAACTTGTGGCTGGACACCATGCAGACCTTTCTCAACATGTATGTATCTTCTGATCTAATATGCTGGTGCCTATCTTACATCATATATACCTTGATAAAACAGTCAAAATCCTCAGGGAACAATACAAGCTCAAACGTTGCACTGAGAACAACATAGCTTCCTGTTTCGGGGCGCTCAAAGTGTTCCCCAGTCTCCACCACGCTCACTAGGGTATCCCCAAGGAGGCAGCGCCTTCTGATGGTGTACATAAAAATTGCACTATTATTTCCCAACCAGCTACACATGGGTTTTGGAGATTTGAGTATTCAGAACCAGAACTGGTTTAGAGATAATCACAACTAACTAGTCTGTGCAACGGTGTGCTGGTTTTGCAAAAAGTGCAGGAGTCTGGAGTATTTCACACACTGCCCTCACATCTGAAACTGTGTCTGCCAACTCATTAACACACAGAGTAAGGACATACATTATGTAATTTCTGGCTACAGTCTCAACATGGAAAAAAAATGTATCATCCAACCAACAAATATTTATTTATACCTCTGGTTGAAAGAGTCTCTGTGGATTCTGGAAACATGTCCAGCAGCACGTTGTTAACAGTTAAGTCTTGATGCTCTGAGCTGCCTTTGAATTATTTATTTATTATAATTAGATACTTAGTTTGTGACTTGAATCCAGTAATAATACATCTGACACCCAGAGGCTGGTTTATGTAGCTTGGTTATGAAGTAATATATAATCCATATTTCCACCATATACTTTACCTTGGACTGTGGTATCTTACCCTTTGGAGATGTCTTTGGGGACTGTGTGTGTGTTAACGTGTGTCAGTGTACATGTGTGAGAGCTGCACACCGACCTTATTAAACAGCGTACAGTATTTCTCTGTCAGTGAATCTGTGATGACCACAGCTCTAGAAACAACTTAAAATCAGCTTCAGAACAGTTTCCTATTACAAAACTTGTAAAACTCAGCTTTAACCCCCTATTCATTATGTATACAAATATACTGAATTAATAACCTTAATTTGTGCTTCTTGCAACAACAGAACACAGTATGAAACTATGAACTACAGAACACAACATAATGTAATGACCCTGCAACTGAATTATGGACTGAATTTGTTTTTCAGCAGTTCACACTCTGACAAGACTTGAATATTTTAAAGGTGCCCAGGATTCACATGGAGACATTAGAGTGACAGTGAAAACAATATATATTAAGTAATCCAAAAATGCTCCAGGCTTTTTACACAATGTTTTTGTTGATCTGTAAGTTAAATGTGTTTCAAACACAGTTTGGCTTTCCATTACACTGAGTAGGAGCAAGATACAAACTTTCCAAACCAGCCACTCAGTGTGTAATCTGTTTTTGATAAGGAAAAGATATATTTTCAGTGGAGTATCGTTCTAAAGAAAACAGGGATCAAGATTTTGACTTGCATGTTTTTCCAGCCTTGGTATATGACTAACTTTTGTCACAACAACCTTGTGGATATTTTGTACCTCTGAGTGAGATCAGCAGACACAGCAGTTCTTTGAGCTAAATGCTAAATAAGGACGCTAACATGCTCATGTTTATCATGGACATATCATGTTTTGGCATAGTAATTAGTACTTAACAGTCCTAAAGTCATGACCTGATGATGACACTACATGAAAAGTCAGGGGATTACCACAGTTACAGTCAATTCTGTTAGAAAATGCAACCCTTCTCTCAGAAAATTGTTATATTTGCAAATGTTTTGGTACTCACATGTTTATGAAGAAAAGTAAAATCTGATACAATTCTACACAGAACCCAAAAGTGCACTGGGCAAAATCATTGGCACCCTTAACTTAACTTGTAGCACCCCCTTTGGAAAAAACAATCAATCGCTTCCTGTAACCATGAATGAGTTTCTTACTCTACTGGAATTTTGGACCACTCTTCTTTTGCAAACTGCTCCAGGTCTTTCAGATTTGAAGGATGCCTTCTCCCAACTGTGTTCTGAGATCTCTCCACAGGTGTTCTATGGGATTCAGATCTGGACTCATTGCTGGCCATTTCAGAACTCTCCAGCTCAGAAATGTTTGTAACCATTTCTGAGTGCTTTTTGTAGTGTGTTTCAGGTCATTGTCCTGCTGGAAGACCCATGACCTCTGGTGAAGAGACAGCTTTCTGACACTGGCCACTACATAAGGACTGTGTTCTTTTCTTTGAAGGCCTCATTTCTTTTTCTGTAAACAGTGCCATGATGGTCCTTACCAAAAAGCTCTACTTTTGTCTCAACTGTCCACAGTACATTCTCCCAGAAGGATTGTGGTTTTGTTACATAAGTTTTGGCAAACTCCAGTCTTGCGCTATTATGCCTTTGTGTGAGCAGTGGTGTCCTCCTGGCTCTGGTACCATAGCGTCCCTTTTCATTTAGATGTCGATGGATAGTGCGAGCTGACGCTGTTGTACCCTGGGTTTGCAGATCAGCAGAATTTGTTTGGATCAGGGTTTAATCAGGGTTCTTTAGTCACCACTCAAACAATCTTTCATTGTAATTTTTTATAAATTTAGCTCTTCCATCCATGTCCAGCGAGGTTAGCAACAGTGCCATTCGCTGTAAGCCTCTTGATGATATTGATGATACACAGTGGACACAGGAACCTTTCTCCATGCTCAGTGTGACGCACAACACAAAGGTTGAGTCAACTTTACTCCATTTTAACTTTTCTCCACTTTTCTTCTCTGTTTTTTGTGTTTTTCCAGTGTAAACAAAACAACAATACCAAAACACTGAAACAATTTTCTAAGTGTTGAATTTTTCTGACAGAATTGCAAGGATGCTGATATTTATGGCCATGACTGTATTAGAGTCTTGTGCATGCGCCAAAATTTATTGCAATCCATACAATAGTTGTAGACTTTTAACGTAGATGAACTACTAAAAAAGATCACTGTCAGTGTAGCAGAGACACATATAGTCTTTTCTATTCCATGCATTCTTCTCTGTCAAAACACACGCGTCATACAACAGACATGTTTTATTCGAATCAGTCAAGCCGTCTACACAGTTTTGAGTCATGTGTCACTCAGGCACTGCGCACATAATCACAACATTAAGCACATTCTTAATGTCTATTTTCCTACTTTTGCCACAGTGATACTGCATGGTATTGGCCTGTAAGTGCTCCTGCTAGCATCAACCTCTTGCTGTGCTTTCCTTGACATGGTGTCACTCCACATCCTTAGACTTTTTGCAGCCAGTTGAGGCAGTTTATCAGATTTTGTAGAACTCAAGGAGTTCTCAAATGAAGGCCGTGAAACGCTGCCTTTTCTGTTTGTAACAAAAGAAAATTGACATGCCTTAAATGTGTAGAAATGAGTGTATATGGTGCACGTAATACACATAACTTGTGTATGAACAAAGTGGCTGACATGATATTGGTGTAGACATGATGCAAGTTTTTTTTAATTCCCAACCAGACCCAGCCCTGTTGCACATGTATTGCAAATAGAAGTAATGTAAAGTTGTACGTGGAAGTCAGCAAAAACAAGATTTTCAACTCTACAAATGTCTGCACAAACTCCCATGGCCTCCATCATACATAAATCAAAGGATTAGGCAGCTGCAGTGAAGCAGGGTATTCTCAGTATCAAAACGTCTTTGTGACAACACATTACAACATCTGCTCACATTCCATAACATCATAAATGAATCACTCGTAAATATAGAAATGTATTGCCAGATGTACAACTAACCAGTGATGGCAGATCTCCTATTTATACATTCAACTGCCTTTTCAACCACATAAAATTTTAAAGACCTTCACTTTTCTTTGCATGTGAATGAGCAGCAGTTAATGGATGTGAGCTGATACAGGACACTGACAGCTCAGGCTGTGGACAGACCATTCTGGAGAATTTCATCAGAAGATTTTGCAATGAAAATGAAATGGTCTGCTATCTCCAGTTTCCTTTAGGGGAGCACCTCTGTTGCCTTATTCGGTTTTAAGCAAATCAGATTCACTCAGATTTTGAAGTTCAGACATTATTTTGAAATAGTCTGAAATCAGTTACCATGTGCAATCAATCCTGAATAAATTAAATATTGTGCCAGGCTGGAATTTCCACCAGACTTGCTCTCCTTGAAGAAACCCAATACACCACTTTTCCATGTTTTTTTCATCTTCTATTACGTCCCCTACAGCTTTTTCTTCAACCTGCCTCGGTCCTGTTATTTTCCTTTATTTTCTCATTTCATGGCTGACAGCAGGGCATCTGAGCTGGCCTGGATTTTGGATTCGGACTCCTGTATATTGCTTGTGTTTTAAATCTGTATGATTTAAGATTCCCAGTGTATATCTGGTCATACTCAGCCACATGTTAGTTTTGTAACCTCTATCTTCACCCAAATAACAGACAGTAACAAGCCATCAGCCTCAAAAAAACTAATTACAATGGCTTAATGCCTCTAAATAATCTGTTTCCTGGTCAGTAATATAGCAAATAATGGTACAGGAAAGGCATTAACATGTATATTCATATTTACTAGTGTTAGTGTTTGGCAGAAGGTGTTGCTGGTTAACGATCAAGGAGATCAGAATTCTTGCACCAAAACAATGCAAACTAAATGTTATATATGGCTACTCTTCCCAACACAAAGCTGGTGCCTGGAGTTTGGACCATTTGCATTTATTTACCTTATAACTTAAGTGTTAATTTCTATGTCGTCTTCACATATAGCAAGAACTGATAATGCAAAGACTGCGAGTAGGTGGTAGGTGGAAGTCTTTCACAAGACTCTGAGTGCGCTGAGGTATCAGTTGAGATGTCAAAGTCCATGTACTGGAATAGCTGTCCCAGTTGAAATGTAAGAACTGAAGGGGTCACTGGAGGACTGAAAGTGTAACTGCTGAAGAGATGTCAAACTTCCGTTTCACTTCCTAGGAAGACAGGTGTGTTGAAGGTAGGTTAGTTAACATCTTAAACCCACTCATAATGCATGGTGCTATTAATTATTTTTTAACATATTGATTTAACTACTTACTACTACTTAACTACTAGTAATTCACTGATTCATTCACTGATTCATTTGATTGATATATATACACACACACATAGCTCCTTACTACTTAAAACCAGTGACACACTGAGCCAAAGGCCAATGTCAGGCCCTACTTTTGATGCTCTGTCCCACACTGTTGGCTCTAGCAGGGCCTCACTGGTGAGGGTGCTTCTGTGTGCTATCACACAGGTGCAGAACATTCAAGTGCCACTTTTCAGCCCAGACAAAGGTGACATCAGTTTTCGTCACAGCTACTTCTTTGATGTTGAATTTTTTTTATGTGATTAATTATTGAACTCACTGGATAAAGAGACTATTGTTACAAACTCATTAGATTCAAATTAAGGTATATTTGTTTCACCTCATGTTGTGAAAAAAAGGCAGCTGAAAAAAAGAGTAATTAATGATCTGATCATGCCCCCAAACCCTTCAGCAAATGTGACAGTAATTTCCTCTTCCTCTTAAAAATGATCAAAGTTACTTTGATGCTCAAATATCACATATACAATATTGCCAAAAGTATTCGCTCACATGCCCTGACTCGCATATTAACTTAAGTGACATCCCATTCCTTCGTGGCTGAGATGCTGTCGTTCCCAAACGCTTCCACGTTCTTATAATACAGCTGACAGTTGACTGTGGAATATTTAGGAGCGAGGAAATTTCACGACTGGATTTGTTGCACAGGTGGCATCCTATCACAGTTCCACGCAGGAATTCACTGAGCTCCTGAGAGCGACCCATTCTTTCACAAATGTTTGTAAAAACAGTCTGCATGACTAGGTGCTTGATTTTATACACCTGTGGCCATGGAAGTGATTGGAACACCTGATTCCGATTATTTGGATGGGTGAGCGAATACTTTTGGCAATATAGTGCATCTGTGGAGATGACTGGGCGTATGATGCAGTAATGTTGTAATGCTGACGTTTATCTGATGTGTTTCCACCTACTGTAGCGCAGCATTGAGAAGTAACTTACTAACTTTTCTTTTACTTTCCAGTAAACCAGTTATTTTCTCCATTGATTCTCAGGTGAAACCAGCTCCATTAAAATATAATCTCACACGAGGCTGCTGTTTGGAATCTTTTATCAGTTATTCGACTAGTGCTTAAAGCTGCTGTCAGGCTGACTGTGTGGAGTCTGAGGACACATAAAATGGATGCGGGAAAGCTGAACCTTATTTGATCTTACATTCCAAACAGAAAACTCTCTGATAGATAGCTGACTGCGTGCTCTGTGGAGAGATAAGCTGAAGTTTCTGAACCAGTCACACTGATTTGTCACTGCCACTGTCCAATTGTAAAAATAAATGTCTCACATTGGAAACTGAGGGTGATGATAACAACATAGAAACAGAGCCTTCAGGTCAATACAGTAATGATGTGTCTTTATCTGTTAGAAAATTTTTAGCTTGATTCTTACCCAAATGCACCTCGGGAGTAGTAGTTCTGGGTTTTTATGCATGTACAGGTATGTGACTAAAACCATTTTTTGGAAATAGCAACAGCAATGATCTGCACACAGATTGATTAGAGGCTGTGGGTGGGAAAGAAGCTGTCCTGCCCTTTCTTAAGTTCGGACTATTGAATAAATCTTGTTACCTTACATGGAACTGGTATTTACACGGTAAAAAAAGACCAGCTTGAAAGTTTTGTAGGCCTGTGTTGCTGTTTGCCATCTGTATGTCAAATCCTTACACGCAAATGTGAAAATGTAACAAGCGATTAACATTTTAACCCCAACTAAAATAATTGCTTGGCACAGTGTAATGCATAATGCCATGATATTTTTATCCTCAGTTTAATTAAAAATGCTGAAAGGAGGCGACTTCTTGAATAGTAAAGGATGACTTTCATCATTTATGAAAACTAGCATCTGGGCACTAGTGCAAAATGCCTTTTTATAGAGATTTTGGAAAAAGGCCAGTGCCTCCCATACTGTTTTCTGCTTGGCAGCAAAATGCCAGTATAATCCCACAGTGAAACCACAGCTACTGAATCAACCTTTTATACTTCAACACAATCTCAACGCAGCCGTCTAAACACTGTGATTGAATCAAAACAATCTATATCATGTATTAACATAACAAAGAGTCTGTCCAAATTCTCAGATGGAGAAGAGGTTTGATTATTAAAGCAAGCTAGAGGAGAATAGCAGGGATCAAATCTAATAACCAGCATTTCTGTGGAGGATTAAAGGATTAGATTCACACTGCCTCATCAGGAATCTGATATACAAAATAACAATAATACACAACAGTGAAATACACATTATTTATATTCGGACACCTCAGTTTGCTGAACTGGTTACACATGTTCTGCGAATTAATAATTCAGCACAGGCGAGGGGGAAGATACTGGAGGTTTATAATCAGGATTCAGACAGAGCCAAGGAACGAGACTGTTGATTACACAAAACACCGATGATGTTTTTGCGGCTACCAGAACTCACCAAACTGTATTTGAAATGTGTTAGTGAGTGTTCTGAGGTAAGTTTTGCTTAGGATTTTACTTGAAAAGGTTTTAAACCCAAACGGGTCCATGCAGTGCACCGTTCATTTCCCTACACTCAACCACAAACCTAATCAGCACAAGGTTTAGTAGTGGAGACGGGTGTGAGTGCAGCTTTATCGCTCACATGTTAAGGGACAAAGTCCAGCCTGGATCAGTTATTATGAGTCACTGACTCTCATTTTCCCTCATTACCATGTTCAAAGCTCCTTTACTGAATAAATCACTGCTGATTCTTCGCTGATTACTACCACCTACTCTCAGTGAAAAGTAGTGCTCCGGTGCATTAGGGCCATTTTATTATGATTTACATAGTGAATGTGTGACTTATCTGACAATCACCAAACATTTCAGTTAACTGTTAATCATTTATTTAGTAACAACAATTGTGTTAATTTTCTGAGCTAACGAGGTGATTTCTGTATGTGTGCACACAGCAGCGGCAGCAGGAAAGCACTCATAACACTGCTGACTCCTGAGATCGACCAACAGAATTTCTTCCCAAAGTGAACTTCCACCCCTGCACAACATTAACTGACAGAGATTAACGTTGAGGTAACACCTGTGAGAACAGCAGCAATGACATACATGGCAGGTGTGTAGATTTGGGTAATCATTGTTAATTTCTGTTGATGTGCACAAACAATGCACCAAATCAACGCTGTCTGAATGTAGCCATGTTGCGTGTGCAGCTGATATATATTAATGATCAGCATTAACATTAGGTAATAACTCACTGCGGCCATTACAGTGTGACTATAGAGGACTGTTAACACAGCTTTATATGCTTTAACCTGACAGACTCTCTGAAACCTGGAACTCAATAGCTTATTTTTCTTTAATAATATTGTTCACAGACTCGGGAGAAGAAAACTATGAGGATGATTAAAGTCTGTGCCACTTTAACTTTTCATCATCTCCATTCATTATTTCATTTAGACCAGTATAATGAGACATAGCAAGATGCCTCTTACCGTGACTGTGTGATATTCTGCAGATCGGATGACTTTCTCTTTGAAAAAGTTCAACTTGTAATACACTCCTGCACTTTTGTGCTGCACCATTCACAGGAGACTGATGAATTAAACTGAGTTTGGACAAGAGGAGATTAGCTGCTATGTTCCAACTTGACACATTTCTCATAAGTGACTGAGATGAGAAGTGCAGCAGAGTGGCAGACAAACAGGCACTCCTGAAATTATAATCAAGCCCAAAGTGTGCCAGGCAACATGCACAAACACACCCCTTTAAATATAAAAATGAATCCAGTGTAAAAATTAGTGAAAAATCTCACTATAGCTGTCTAATTCCCAGCAAGTTAATGTGTTCACTTTTCTCTTCTACTCCTGCTCTAATAGCCCCCACAGCTCTCAACCACAGTCCATCAGTTTTGCTTTCAATACACCAAAGCAGTGGGTTCTCTCTGCTGCTGATGCCACATCTTTGAATGGAACTGGGTTTTTGCCCTGCATTCGGTGCATTTCTGCAGGGCTGAGATGCGATTGTGAAATCACAGTTAAATTATTTAGCTGTGTGCATAGAAAACTGTTATAAATAATAAACACAGATATGCAAACAAGCCACATATTATCCAAATAGGCCAGTTCACACACACACACAGAGTAAGCAGGCGATCTTTCAGTTTTCTCAGATGTCAGGCATGGCAGCAGTGTTGACATTTTGGGGTTGTCTGATAGGAAGGAATGCAAAAATTAACATTTTAGTGTGCCATACCCAGCGTAGGTGGGTGAGTCACTAATTGGAACCATCTTAGTGTCACGGGTTTCTTGTGATTAGGCAGTTCAGCTGAGTTCAGCAGAAACTGCTTTTGTAAATGTCAGAGGAATTTTATTTGCAGCTCAAACAAATGTATATTGTATAAAGGTGTGTTTTATGCATGCTTTCATACATACACTGTATGTCTCAAGAGAGAGAGATTTCTTTTATTTAGTTTTGTGAAGTGTGAATATGCTAAATTTCAGCCAAAAGAAAATTTTTTTTTTAGTACAAACAGATATTAAAGCTGTATTTATATTATATACATGTTATATTAACAGATTCTGGGAAATATTAAAATTGTCACTTCTGTGGCAAGCTATTGGAAAGTCGTCACCAAAAGCATTGGTAGTGTCGTTTGAGGTTACTGTTTTGATTTCACCACTCACAACAAAACTGTACCGTAAAGAAGGCTTATGTTTCTCAGTCAAGTCTTTGCTAAGAGATTACCCATAATTCCTATAACAGGTGCAGTTTCATAAGAAGTACAGATAAATTTGCACTAGATTATTTAACCAGCAGAATACTTCTTCACACACTTCTACACCATTGATGCAGAAAGTAGTTTTGTCTTATCTGTATCTGGAGCTGCCCTTACACCCAGGGTGCATCGAAGCTGCAAATTTACTATGTGTTATCATCAAAACACTGTTTTTTTATGAGAAAAGAACATTTAAAAGGGCAGCTCTTCCAGCTCTTCTCTAATGATCTATCATAATCTTCCAAAACACTATGTGTTGTTTTTCTCCTTTAATTTATTTCCCATCTGCATTTACCCTCTCTTGCATGTTGACCAGACTTCTTTAAGAATTCAAGAATTTCTCTTTATTTCACTAAATTCTGACCAGCCTCACTCTTCCTGCTGCTGAGGTTCATGTGTACAGTGTCCAAAAAGTCATGTCTAATTCCTTGTCAGCACACATGCCAATAAAAATGAAAGCAGCTATGCTGGACCTACCCAAATTTTTGAACTGCAACAGCAAAGCATCTAAATACTTTTGTAAATTAAACATTTGAGGACTCTTTGAAATCATGTCTGCACTTTGTCATTCTGGGTTACTAAGTGTAGCCTGATGGGCAAAAATGTTTAGTAAATTGAGTAATAAAGTAAGAAAAAAACTAAGCAGGATAAGAAGTTATGATACTGGACTGATTTCCCCTTAAAAACATCAGAAGTTAAAGGTTTAATGTAGTTTTTGTAACATTTTTTCTCCAACATTCCACATTTTCTATTCTGTCATTTTCTATAACTTTCACCATGACTAAGAAAGTTCCACTTAC
>OMLM01020495.1:137678-162555 GCA_900302695.1 Helostoma temminkii | reverse complement strand
GTTGAAGTTTGACAGTGTGAGAATCACCTCATGGATTGGTCTACAGAGGCCCACTGTTAGTAAGTACAGATGATGATGATAATGACAGTGATGATTTGCTCATTTTTACGACAGTGCCCATATTAGTGGAGGGCACTGTATACTCTATTTTAAAAACATACATTGGATGTGCCCAGTTTCCATTTAGAACAAAGATCTAATGATAATTGGTAGTCATACAATGAAAAGTAGAACTTTCTGATTTACAGTTTATTATTCCAGGAAAAATAAGAGCATCTTGTTGGGTAATACATGCGTTTATCAGTCTTACATGGAAACTAAAAGCAATGCAGATGTAGTTGAATTACGTTTTACTGTAGAGATCAAAGGCACCTACAGAGATTTGCTCTCCACTCTAGAACTTCTTCCAGACATTAAATGCAGACCTCTAAAATCCTCACAGGGAAAACACCAGAAGAGTAGAGCAAATATTAATTTTTACAGTCACTGTTCTTCACATATTTTCATATTTTTTTAAATATTGCCATTGATTATTGTTTCAATACTACAAAACATCTCTCACTTTTCTTTCATTGAATAGTTTTTTTTTGTTTTGTTTTGTTTTTTTGGATATATTGGTAGACTACTGGCACAACAGAGAGGCACATGAGGGGTCTACATTTTTCTCTGGTCAGGTCAAGTGCCCCATGGTGACACTGGTTCACCTAATGGGAGGCCCAAATGCCTTGTTGTCAACTCAGGTTCATCCCCTCTGGTCAAGACAAAGTACCCCATTGTTAGGACAAGTGCCCCCCATTGCTTGGCTCAAGCACCACTCTGATATGACCCTAGGACAGCAATGAATATTTTCTCTTTGTATAGGTAGAAACCAATGTGGGGCTGCTATATTGGATTGCATTTAATTGTACAGGTGTACCTATTAAAGTGAGTGGAGTTCCATATAGACCTTTTGAACCCTACTAGCAGGAGTGCTGGAGCCAACACCCATCACAACTTATGTCTGTTCACATGATTTGTTTACACTGTGGTTGACTCTTCAAGAACCAACTAGACACCAACATGGAGTGGCTGCAGCTCAGGTGATATAGAGGGGATTAGCAGTTAATAATATTGTAGGTTTTTGCTTTGAATCACAGCTCTTTAGGTCTAGTTAGGGATTATGAGCAATAAAAACAAGCTTTATTGATTGATATGCAACCAGGCTATACTGAGATATTGCTATTTATATTTCTATTTGTTTAAACCTGTGTAAAGTCAGCAAAAAAAATGACACATTTCGCACACAGATTACCAGTGTGTCTCTAGAGTTGACTATCAAACCAGTATGAGCTGGCAATTGAACATCAGCTCTGTATACGGACATACTTCCAAGCTAACCAGCCAAACACATCCAGTGACCATTTGGCTTTTTATCAACCAGCATGTGATCCTGGGAGGCCGGCTTACTTCCAGGCCTTATGTTGGAATCTCACAGTGTAGGCAGAAGGACTGATTCCTTGGCAGAAGACACATTTTATTCTGGAATCCCTCAATGTCTGTAAATGGATCTCTGCTCTCTCACTTGGATAATTAAATAAGATTGGCTGCTGTACAATGATCCCTCTGTGTCTGTAAGCTGTCACGCTTACCTTGGACCTAATGAGTGAATAAATTGGATTGCTTTGCAGACTCGATCCTTCTATGGTATCTAATTCTATGAATTGTCTACTTTCATTTTTATGACCACTCTGTTATTCCTGGAACCGTGAATAGATATGAGTTGTTATTATAAAACAAAATAGGACTGGCGCCATCGCATGTCTTGGGTTTGAGATCAGACCATGCATTTTTTTGAAGATGGGTGATTAAGATCAGTTGGACATTTGATCCATGAATAAATGGCTTTACTTTTGTATAACTAATTTAATGTCCCTACAGTCAGACATAGACAAAATAACTGTGATTTGATCTGAAAAAGGTCTATGAAATGGTCTGGCGGGAACACTGCATTAAAAACCCAGTCTTTGATCACTAGCCTAGATCTGAAGGTCAAGTTCAAGTTCACTGTGATCTGAAGAGGTCCACACTCTGCAACTATACTAGAAGTGAAACTGCTAAAAAGTGTGTCAACCAGCAACACGATCTTTACTTTTACAAAAAGACTGCATGTTCCTCAGCAGGTCTTCTAATTACACAGCATGTGGTGGTCTTAATAAGTCCTTAATGCCTGATTTAACCACACACAAATCCTAATGAGGCATTCATATGTCTACTCAAATGGTGACATTTCAGTGCAGTCAGTGTGCTTTCTGAGTCATTATATACATAGAAAATATACATACATATACAGAGAAAAACACATTTGCATAGTTTCAATCTTTCAAAACGGGGAGGTAATGGACATGGATGTGCAGTGCTTGTTACACCACGCTGTTCAACAAGCCTGGTAGTCTAATCTAGCAGCCTTTAATTGGTTTGGGATTCAGTTTTAGTACTGACATGAAAAGACATTGAGCATAGATGTTGAAATGCTTTATTGTGGGTGTTTTTTGTGTGAGAGAGCTACAGCTAACATGTCTATATTTCTGATGGATGGATGGAGGGATGGATGGGAGTTTTCAAAAGGTAGATAGTAAGGGAAAAAACAAATTAAAGAAATAATAATTGTGTAACAGACACAGACTGTTTCTACTAGAAAGGTCTTGGTACTTTTCTTTTTCAGGAGCCAAAATCCAAGAACCTTCCCTGGGCTAAAGGTCCTTGAGGGAATTGAGATTTGCATTTCAACAGAAACATTTTTCCCAAGAGGGTTGAGCAACTTAGCCTGTTGGTGTATCAAAAACATGTGTACAATGACATTAAAAACAACTGACCATCAGTTGTTTTTACTTTTATTGTATACGCTTCATTTCTTTCAATTGTTGGGCTGGTCTTTTGTTGCAAAGAAGCAAAGCAAACTGTAATGCAGAAGGTTTTAAAAGAAAAAGGCTGGAGGTCTAAAATGTAGTATATCATTTGATCAGTGCAGTGCTGCAGGCCCTGGCTCAATATAATTCTGGACTGGAACAAACCTGGTTGCAGTTACTTATGAAAAGGCATCAGAAGAAGCACTTGGATTCTACTTTCAGCTGGAGGAGGCCAATGTGAGTTTAGAACTCTATTCTAAGTTGAACCAGTTCACATTGTTAAAGGTTCTCTGTAACTTTTGTTAACTAAACCTTTTATGAATATGAATGACCATGCTAGGGAAAGCACATGGGACGTTACTTTCACCTGTAGGAAGCTAATGGGAGGTTGTAGCTTAATTCTGATATGACCCACTCCGCCATTTTCAGAGGTGACATTGTTTTAAAAATTTGTCATGAAAATGAACAGTCGGACCCACAGAGGCACGTAGGGGCTTCTTTTTTTGGGGGGGCTGTAGAACAAAGGGCAGCAATACCTTTTAACTTTTATACATTTATCCTAGGCAAACTAATTTCCATGTAGGCTTTGAATGTTTTTTTCATCTAATACCTGTCTTTCTGATCTCTTTCTGTAAGAAAAATATTACCAAAAAAAGAATTGAAACAGATAATGAAAGATACACAATTTGCTCTGCCTGCAAATGAACAAATTTACAAAGTTAAGGTCAAAATGGATGTCTTCTGTATGTCAGTCACAGCAACATTGCATTTTATTTTATTTTATTTTATTTCTTTTGCTGCAGTCTATCCCTCTTGTTAGATGGTATGTATGTGTGTGTATATATACAGACACATACAGCTAATAATTCCACTATGTGTACTCATACTGTAGTGGATTACATTATTATTGAACTGTAGTGTGTTACATTAACAGGTGTCTCTAATGTTATCGACCCCTCATTGATGTAAATAGTGAAGCCAAAACATTAGAACCACCTCTTATTATAATGCAGTCAATAAGACTCCATCACCGACTATGATCTCAATAATAAACAGATTGTAGAATAGTTTGAATATAAGAATTGAGAAATTAAATCCTTGTAAAAAGTGCTGCTGTGTTGGATTACATTAAATTGCACAGGTATACCTAATAAAGTGGCCAGTGAGCGTACATTAGTGTGTGGAATTAGGTTTTCTGAGCACGGGGAATTCTACACTATTGTTGACTGTGATGTAGCATATGGATTGTGGTGGAGTAATGGACTGCAGTTGATCTATGATCCATTCATATGAACATCCATGGTTCACGTCACATATACCAAGACTCAAAGGAATTAACCTACACCTCAGAAAGTCAGTACTCTTTCACTTACGAGGGCTTTTGCAGCTCATGAACAAAATGTTACAAAGGCCAAATCTGATGGATTCATTGTTCTGCAGTGCTGTTAAGATGCAGCATGTTGTATCACAGCTTGTCAGATTAAGTGTTTAAATTCCACATGCGGCATTGGTAAATATTCCATTTAAACGTTTCTGTTTGAGTCTTTGGCAACTCAAAGACGCTTTTAAGAACAGTTTCTCCTCATTTTTAGTCTCAACTTGGATAGACCAACACAAAATTTGATCCGACCAGCTTGAAACAGTTGCCTCAGCACTCAGCTTACAGTATTATCTATGGTTATGATGAGAAAGTCATGCATGACTGCACACTTTTGATCCAATATCAGAGCTAGGATGTGATACAAACCTCCTGTTGCAGTCCTAAATGACAACTTGACCTCAGCTGCTGTCCTTTCTTTTCTCCCATAATTGTTGTATGCTGAACATTTTGAATCACGAACGATCCCAACTCCCCAAAAAACACCACTGAAAAGTCCTTAATTTGTATGGGCGACACAGTGAGCTTAATTGTGTTGTGTGTGTGCTTGTTTCAGAATAACGAGTTGGAGGGGTATGACCACCTGGGAGGTGTAATGCTGTTTTTCTGTGTGTGTGTGTGTGTGTGTGAGAGTGAGAGGGAGAGAGAGAGAGAGATCTCCTGTGGATTTCCTCCCTGGGTGGCCTCCAACTTGCTCTAGGCTTTTTATGCCTCATGCTAAACTAGGCACACACGTGAATGACACATAGACACACACAACATGAATTAAATCCCACTACACTAGCCAGAAACAAAGTCTTTTAGTCTTTTTTGGGTAATTCCAGTGACGAGTCAAAGTTGAGCAAACAGCAACTTCAAGGATTTCAGAATAAAAGCTCAATAATGTATAAATTAACCTGCTCAGGGAAATAAATAGAGATCAACATATTTAATAAATAAACAAATAACCCATATATCAGCTTATATTTCACTGGATATGTAATAAAGTCAGTGGAGATAATTGGAGATAATTTACTCGCAACTAAGCAGCAAACAAATTAAATCACTATTGCAGTTCAACTTCCTTAACCTTTTAATACCCTTTTACTTGATGCTTTTTAATTCTTACCTTTTTGTCACTGTTGTACATGACTAAGATTTCATGTAGCTGAAATCCAGTCCATTTATTGCAGATGTATCTTTGTCTTAATTATCAGTTTCCCATATATACATATTTAAAAAGATAAACTGTTTTTCAGTAAATAGATTCAAGCCAAACTTAGGATTTTGTCATGTTTATGCTTTCAGTTTTCTTTTCTCAGGGCACATGACTGCTGTACCAACTGTTGTTGTAGGTGTATACACAGCCTTGGCCTAAAGTAAGAATAGCACAATGTCAGTGTCACCAACTTCCTCTGATAATATACACTTCGATCACATCTTGATTGTTTTATTTCACCATTGTAGTTCCAAGGTCTGTAAGGGTTACCACGGGACAGCCATCATATCACATATCATATCACACCTGTTTTCTTCTTGATGGAACTTGTGAGGTTGGATTCTCTTTTTGTGAAACAGTATAAAAGCATTGTAGTTGGAAAACTAAGAGAATGCTGGCAATATCTTTTCTCCATGCTGCATGTATTAAATGTGAAATGGATCATCACACTGCGTTTATGATTCTTAGAGAATTAGTACTAAAAAACTGACTTGTGCACCGATTCCCTGAGTTGAACAACTTGAGTCTCTCTCACAGTCAAATACCAATTCAACATGCTGATTTAGATAAAAATCAGCTCACGTGGATCCAACTTGTGCCAGTGGTGTAAGATACAGCTCAAAAAACTAATTTAACAGAAGCTTACCAACGACCCATGCAGTCTTTTACAGTTTAACAGTCTCTTAGTGTCCATTTCTTTTTTACCGAGATCTTAGAACCACAGAATGAAGCTGTCCTTTTGCAGCCCTGTCCTGAGTATAGTAACAGTATTTGTTAGCCCTGGCAGAGTTAAAACAACTGTTTTCATTGCCAACTTGACATTTCTGGGTTGAGAAAGCCATGTTAGATTTTGCTTAACCGCAGTCTTGTACTGACACTTTCGCAACAACACACTGCCATGTAGGTTGAGGGGCTGGGCCATTCAGAGATTCCTTCTGGATGTGCCTGCATGTGGCCTGCGAGCTGCTAATCGAATAGGCCTGCAATGCAACCTTACCTGACCAATACTATAGGGTTTTTGCAAAGTATTACATCCTGCTCAGTTAGGAAGATCAATAAACAGGTTGAAGGATTCAAGTATGACGTATATAACACATCGTATCCAGTTGCACTGGATGAAAAATGCTGAATCTGAGAGCAGAATCTAACACACCACTGTATCAAAGCATGACAGCTGAGCTAAACGCTACTGTATCCAGTCCAGCTGAGGCCAATATAGAACCATAAATTACCTAGATCTGCTTTTATGAGAGCGAGTTTATCACTTTGAATCAATAACAGCGTGAATTGCCAGCTCGGTTGCACATTCAAGGGTCATGAAAATTTAGGGAGCACAAAGAGAAGCATATAAAGGTTCCATACCAAAAGGAAAATGAAAGCTGCCAAAAAGACCAGGATAATGGCTGAAAGCATCAGCATGTTTTTATAGTGACACATATGTTTGTGTCATTTGTTAGAAAATAAGTGAAAAATTACTTGTGTCACTTACTGTCAGATTTCAAAATGCTGGATATCTGTGTCTGTTTGTGGTTTCGAGTGTCAGCAGCGTCTTTATTTAGCTGTCATTCCAGCGCTCTGCTTATTTTGCATTTAAATTTGTGAAATCACAGTGATGTTTGTCATCTGGAGGCCTTTCAAATCGTCTGTGGAGGTTGAAAATAATCATGTCTCTTGCATTTTCTGCCAGGTCTTACCTAACGTTTCATCAGTGCGTCTCATTTATGTTAACAGTAATTTAACTCACTTGAAAGACAAATTGAAAAGGAGGTTTTGGTGTAGGATGCGAGGAAGAACAACTTGATTGCTTTTGATACTGATAAAAAAAAAAGATTGGATGGGTGTGAAGTTGGAGACATCAGGCCTTATGAGTGATGAGAGCACTGCTGATGTTGTAGTGCCTGGAGTGTTGAAACTAGTTGAAGTTTCATCTCTTGTTGCAGCCCAGCCTGGCCACAAGAGTCCCTGGAGTTTTTAGAAGAAATTTTCAATCATATTAAAATTAATAGCCTTGCCAGTGAGAGAGAGAGAGAGAGAGAGAGAGAGAGGAAGAGAGTCTGCGTAAGATAAAGACTGTATTTGTTTGGGTTTGGGTTGTGTGGCACAAGGAGAGAGAATCAGACAGAGGGAGGATGGGTTAGGGGTTTGATTTATCTCAGCTTTTACCCTAAAATGGATGGAAGAGTGGATTTAAACTGAAGTGTGTTCTTATTTTCTCGCCATAAGAAGATAAAAAAATCTTCGACTACTACTGACAAATATTTGTGCAGTTTAATGGCTTTGGCTTTATACGCTACCACAATGGATTTGGAATAAAACAATCAAGATGTGATTGAAGTGTAGACTTTCAGCTTTATTTTAAGAAGTTTTACAAAAATATGGCATTTACTATTTAAGAATTACAGCCATTCTAACCTGAGTACCTCCATTTTCAGGAGCTCAATAGTATTTGGTTACTGAGTGACAAGTTAACTGGAGCGGTCCATTCCCTCATTTCTTCAAGACAAATGAAGTAGATAAAAAGGTATAGAGTTGATATTAAGAGTTGATATGTCATTTGGCAGCTGTTTGACAGGAGCTACAAATGTGAAATTCAAGGATCTCAAGGATCTCAATCCAAGTGAGGCCATCATTAGGCTGGAAAATGAAAAAAACAACAACAACAACAACAACAAATCTAAAAGATAACAAACACCTTAGGCATGGCCAAATTAATGGTTTGGTACATTCTTAAAAAGAATGAAAGCCCTGGTGAGCTCGACAACATCAAAATGCCTGGAGGACGATGGAAGACAACTGAAGTGGATGATTACAAAATCCTTTCCTGGTGAAGAAAAAACCCATCAACAGAAGTCAAGAGTAGTCAAGAGAAGGTAGTTGTAACACTTTCAAAGTATTAGTATTATAGCATAGACATGTATGGCTGCCAATACAACAGCTCACTGGTGCTTATTGATGATGTGTCTTTAAAATGCCCCCAATCCAGTCAGTCACAAAATATTCTCAGGCTCAAAAATATTATTCAAACATACACCAGTTTTAGTTTACCTCCATTGGCTTCCTGTCAGAGTCAGACTGCAAGGCTCTTGTCTGTCAGCTGGTGGCAGGGCCTTTTCCAACTGAGCCCCCCTGCTCTGTAACAGCCTCACTGCTGACATCAGACGGTCTCCCTCAATAGAGGTTTAAAATCAAAATTTGAGTTGAAACATCTATATGCCCTAACTTTAAATTAGCAGGATTCTACCTGTTGTCAACCCCTGGTGATGGGTTGGGTCCAGTCTCAATCAAAATACCTAGTAGTATACACCTGTACAGTACAGTACAGTGTAGCTCATGTGGTCCTGCTGACGAGTTCATGTTACTAAGTCTGAACATTTTCTGTTCCATTCCCTTAACCCTCTGTTTTTTTCTCTCCCAAGCACATAAGCAGACAGGCTGTGTGCCCCTCCCTCTCTTTCTCTCTCTCTCTCTCTCTGTCACTCTCTCTATCAATCTATCCTTCCTCCAGGTCCTCATAAGGTGAGGTCTTAGCTAGTTGTGCCAAAAAGCTGTTGCACTCTCAGGATTATGTTTCTGTCCATTGTTGTTAATGTTCTGCTGTTCTTTTCTCTTGTCTCCTCTTCTTTTATCACTTTAAACTCACCCCAACTAGTGGAGTTAAAGGGTTAATACCACACTTTATTTCAAAATCCAAAGCTCAAGAGCTTGACTTTGCTTGCTTGTTTCATTTCATATTCAGTGAAGTGTGCAGAGGATGAATTTAAAAAAATAAATAAATTTCTGCAATATCTATTAACATAACTAGATGCTTTTAAATATTAAAAACACTGATACAACATGACGTTTTATTTAAGTTTTATTCTATTTGTTATACCACCATACCTTATAATTACTATTTGGATGTGCAGCTGTTCATTTCGTGGCACTTTTCACAACACAACTGTAGCCTTAATTTAGAAACTCCACTTTCATACAAATTTTGTATTATAATTTATTTTCATGGGTGGCACGGTGGTGCAGTGGTTAGCACTTTCGCCTCACAGCAAGATGGTCCTGGGTTTGATTCCCGGGGTCGGCCTAGGGTCTTTCTGTATGGAGTTTGCATGTTCTCCCCGTGTTTGCGTGAGTTCTCTCCGGGCACTCCAGCTTCCTCCCACAGTCCAAAGACATGCAGTCAGGTTAACTGGGGACTCTGAATTGCCCGTAGGTGAGAGTGTGCGTGGTTGTTCGTCTATATGTGGCCCTGCGATGGACTGGTGACCTGTCCAGGGTGTACCCTGCCTCCCGCCCGTAAGCTGGCTGGGATAGGCTCCAGCACTCCCGTGACCCCTGCGGGGACTAAGCAGTATAGAAGATGAATGAATTTATATTCATTTAAAACTGATGCCCCATCACTTCTGTGCAGTGGTCACTGTGCACAACAGCAGAATACATAAGAACCAAAACTTTTATTGTGCCTATCTTGGCCAAATGCAAGACCTGTGTTTGCTTCACATCTTATACTTCCAACTGAGAACTTTGTCTGAGTAAAAAACTTTCACATCATCATTTAGAGTCGAATCTCAGGTTGCTGACCCACAGCAGTTCAGCCTGCATCTATAAACAACACAAAGCTACCAACTGTTTAATTCACTACCTGGGTCTATTAAAGCACTGAACCCTGCTGTGCAACACACAGGCTGACACGCACCCTCTTACTGTCTCTGTCTTTCTTGACATCACATTCGCAAACACACACACAGACAGATTATTTGCATGTTTTTTTTACACTTCTATCACTTTCTCTCTCTCTTACTCACTCACACACACACACACACACACACAGTCGTGTATCACTATCCTTGTAAGAACACTGATGAATGCATTGTCTTGCTCTTTACTCTATCACAACTAAATACCCACCCTAACCCCATAACCAAAACCTAATTCAAACCCTAACCATAAAACCTAGTTTTAGCCCTCAAAACCTCAAAACTGAATTTGCGATGTCAGACTAAAATGTCCCCACAAAGCCAAAAGGTCCTCACAACATTTGTACCGCAACAAAATTTGTCCACATAAGGAAATGAAGACACATGAACACATATGCTTCCCCAGAAGCATGGCTGGGCCAGATAGGACTTAATTTGTCCTGTGTCTAGATGAAAACATATGCTGTGCCTCCCATCTGTAAACAGAATGGGCAGTGGAGTAGAAAGAGAAACTTAAGAGTCGGAGAGACAGACTATGGCAACAAGCATTGAATACCAACAGAGATTACAAAGCTGCAATACAAGAGCTGAATGTAAAAGGCTACTGTATACAGCAGCTGAATATGAGAGTGGATATCTAGAGAGAGGGAAAAGGGACATTAATCATCAAGGCAGAATGAGTGACTAAAGTTTCAGGAAGAAGGAAAAAGAATGAGTTAGTAGGACATTGTGGGCATTACTGAATTTGTCTTGTGAATTTATTATTATTTTATTATATTTATATTTCTTGTTTATCTCAAAGTTTTAACAAAATTGAAATGCAGAGAAAATTATTGAAATTTATTCACTGGTAAGTGCAGCATGTTAGTAAGAAATTACCATCACTGAGACACACAAAGATCTCAAACTAAATTAATATCAAACCAAAACAGCCTGAGCAAAGTTTTACATGATAATTAAAATCTTTTTAAGCCAAAAATTTCAAAATTACTTAAATCATCAATGTGAAAATGTAACTAACCGCTGAACTAATTTAGGTGCATACTCTGACTAGATCATTCTAAGCCATTCAGTGGTCGACTTCTTCATATATTTGGAATTATTGTCTGGCTGCATAACTCTATTGTACTTGAGCTTCATCTCACAGAGTTTAAACCATTTAGTAAAACAAAAGGTGACGTAATACTAACTAGACCCACGGGTTAGTGTTAGGATTAGGTCTTGGGAGGGATTACACAGCTATTTCTAAGGCTGTGAAATTCCAAAAATCAACAGTAGGAGACACTGTACAAATGAGTTGGAATGAGTGAAGAATTGGAATAACAGTGAATCTTCACCAAAATGGCCAAAAAAATGTGTCATGCCATTAGCATCCCTATAACATTGGCAATGTTGTAGGGGTCAGGGAGGCTTGCCAGAATTAAGTGAAACATTAATTCAGCTCTCTACCAGAGAATCCTGAAGGGGAACATCAAGTCATCAGTATATAATTGGAGGCTCAAACACAACTTGGGTTTGCATCAAGACAATGACTTCAAGCCTAAAATAGTCATGTTATACACCATTTAAGGATCAAAACCCAGGTCCCCGAGGTCTGTCTGTAAACACATTCTGAAAAATGAAAGATCCTTGTTATAGCCTTGTCTGAACATTTGTGTTCAGAGCCTGTTACTGGGACTGGTTTTGAGTTAAAGCTCCTGACTCCCAGCCTCTTTGCTGGTATATCTGTGATGTAAGGTTCATGTGCCTCTCATTTAGGCAGGATACAGAAAATACAGCATATGGACATGGGCACAGAGCACATAAAAGCTGTGCTTTTCCTTACAATTAAGGCAAAGGTTTTGTAGCGACTGAGTCAAAGTTTGGACATGAACTATGTGTTAAGTTCAGGGGCCTATTACTTTTCACATAAGTTATTTAAGCATTAGAGTATTGCATTCTATCAGTTTTATGATACTAAGTCATAATCATGAGTTACAGATCTTTTAATTATGAGATACTATGTCATAATTACAACACTTTTAGCTGCACAAAGTGACTCATAAACCAGTCTGACACAGAGAAGGACAATAAGATTGACAGACATGGTGACACTATAGGACAGCAGCAGAGCATCAGCTAATCAGATTCCATATGGCTTGAGTTTGCCGTACAGTAGTGATGTATGTGGCACAAGAATTTGGGACTTAGATTTCTGTAAAGAAATTGTCAAGATGAGATGACCTGAGCTCCATGAGCATCTAGAATTTTAACCTGAGCCCAACCTTACCCTAACAGAGGGGTGCTACATGGAAACCAAACGACAGTGATGGATGCAGGGGTGCAGCCCTGATAGGTTAATATTCTCAGCAAGCAAGGATTAGAACAGATTGTTCTCTAAGACCTCACAAAGCCAAACTTGGATGAATTTTAAATGCATGATTTTGCATCCATGAAGCATCCCATAGTTATTTAGCTGCTAATGAAAGAGAGCCACTTTGAGCAGGTCATATGCGCCCTCAGCCTAAATAGGCCAGAGGACCTTAGATGTGCAGTGTTGCCATACTATGAATAATACCATCCACATTACCCAGTGAGATTAATATCAAACTAAGGAAGAAATAAAGGCAAATTAAATCCAGCACAGTCAGCGCCATTGTCCTTCCTGTCATCTTGGAAGCAATGATTACCTTTTATCTCATAATTACGAGATCTGCATCTCATAATTATGAAATACTAAGTCATAATTATGAGATACTGGCTCCATATGCTTGAAATTTTTTGCTTCCCAAAATACAGTTATTCTTTAAAATGTTTGTTTATTTTGAGTTTACTCTGAACATGTGAAAGTTTAGTCTGAGATACAATAAAGAGAAGAAATCAGTAGGGGGTCAAATGCTTCTTTACATACCACATTTTATGGAAATGATTTGTTTTGTTTAGTTTTTAACCATAGCTAAAGCAAAGATTTTGATTTATTATCTGAGATTAATGATCACAAAGAAATCCTCTAGGAGGTTCAGTACCAGCACAGCCAAGGAGCTGACAGTGTAATGAGCTGCTGTCTTGAAAAATCAGATGCTCAATACGCAGTTGCAAACTCAATGAAAACAGCGTTGATCTGAGCAAAATACTAATATAAGCTGCATATTGCGATTCAAACTCACCTCAGAAGAAAGCTACACTAAAGAGGAGACATAGCTGTGTAAACCAAACTTCAAATAAATCAAAACACAAAAATAATGTGGTGCTGGTTGAAACAGAGAGAAACACGAAGGGCAGTATTGTGTGTGGGCAGATCATAAGGCAAAAAGGCCTCACAACTATCTTTGAAACCTTGCAGCAGGTGAACTGAAGCATCTCAGAATCAGATATCACAAGAAGCTCATCCTAGGCATGAAATTTAGGTTATTTACACATTTTGCCATATCAGAGTTACCAAGAATGCAAACTAATGGTCCACATTGGAAACAGGAGCTTATTTCAACACCAATGTAATGATGCTTTACATGGGCTTTGTCCTTTAGTGAATGATAAGGGACACCAAAGGAACTCTTTAGTTTCGGTACTGAGATGCACATAATGTCCCAGTGACTCCGGTATTAATCTACTCTCATTGAACTTTAATGAACTGAATCCTTAATTACATTTTTGTAGCACATGTAATCATTCCCTATTTGTTGATGGCGGCGCACAGTGTTGCAGTGGTTCAGTGCTTGTTTAGTCAGTGTTTTGTTTGGTGGTGTGTGCATGTGTTGTTTTCCGCACTTTGTGCATCCTGTTTGGAAAACAACGCCTACTATCGGCTTGATCTCCTCAGGATAGGATAGAAGCCCTGGGAGAGCTCGGAGGTCAAACAGCTTTTGAAACCTAGGAAATCTGCTTTCAGGGCAGGCGACAGCGCTCTCTATAGCGTGGCCCGAGCTAACCTGAAGAGAGGCATCAGAAAGGCTAAGCTGGACTACAGGAGGAGATCACTTGGACAGCAGGGAGTGAGGCAGGGAGTCCAGCACCTCACCAACCACAGGAACAACCTTGGAGCTGCTGAAGGTGACGCTGAACCTCTTTTTTGATGGACTTTGATTGGACCTGACAGCATCCCCAGACGTGTGCTAAAAGACTGCGCAGTCCAATTGGTTGGAGTCTTTACTAGGATCTTCAACCAGTCCCTGGCTCAGTCCACTGTCTCATCCTGCATGAAGATCACTAGCCCCAGTGACTACTGGCCAGTGGCACTCACTCCAGTGTTGATGAAGTGTTTTGAGAAACTGATACAGAGTCATATTCACCACTCCCATCAACATTTGACCCTCAAACAGATCCACAGAGGACTGCTGGTGGATGCCAGGTGGACCTGGGACTAAGATACTCCACCTGCAAGTGGATCAAGAGCTTCCTGTCTGGTCGCAGCCAAAGGCCGAGAGTGGGCCCGCATACTTCCACAGTCCTCACCACCAACACTGGCTCCCCACAGGGCTGTGTGCTGAGCCCCTTGCTCTACAACCTCTACAGTCACGACTGTACCCCCACGTACCACAGCAACATAATGGTAAAATATGCTGATGACACCACAGTGGTGGGGCTGATCTCAGGGGGGAATGAGACTGCCTATAGGGACGAGGTGGACAGGCTGACTGGGTGGTGCAGAGAACAACTTGGTCTTTAACATCTCTAAGACCAAGGAGGTCATAATTATGGGGCAGCATGTAGCTTAGTAGGTAGGGCAGTTGTCTTTCAACCTGAGAGTTATTAGGTTTGATTCCCAGTCCTCCTGTGTCTACATGCTGAGGTGTCCTTGGACAAGCCACCAAAACCCCCGACCCTTGTCCCATCCTGTCCAAGGGGCAGCCTGTCCAAAATGAATATCCCCACTGTGGGACTTTAAGGGTTATCTTCTTCTTAATTGACTTCAGGAAGAAGAAAACAGACATCTTGCCACTGCACATCAGGGGGAACTTTGTGGAGAGGGTCCCGGACTTCTGTTTCCTAGGAGAGCTGATTAAAATGGCCCAGCAGAGATTATACTTCCTCCGGCTTCTAAGAAAGAACAATATTGCCCAGAGACTGTTGGTGTATCTTCTACCGCTGCTCCATTGAAAGCCTCCTCGCATACTATATATGTGTTTGGTACAGCAGCTGCACAGTGGCTCAGAGGACAGCTCTGCAGAGGGTCATAAAAATGGCACAGAAGATCATCTGCTGCCCTCTCCTCACACTGGAGGAACTACACAGTTCCCACAGCCTCAGAAAAGCCCAAAACATCATAAAAGACGCATCTCACCCTGCTCAATCACTATTTGAACTGTTGTCGTCAGGCAGACGGTTCAGCTCAATAAAAACAAGGACCAGTAGATTTAAAAACAGGCACATTAAAATTTAGCGGCGTTGAGTCCCGTAACTGCTGTGGGATAAAACCTGTGTCGGGGCAGGACTTAGACAAGTATTAAAAAACATGTAGATGTGTGTCTGTGGTGACTGATTGGGTTTTTAGGTTACTGTATATTTTTAACCTTATTTGTGTTTTTTTATTGTTTAATGTTTGATTGTTTATTTATTTAAATTTTTATTGAACTTGGCACACAGACTAAATGGCACTTTAAATTTTCGTTGTACAGGTTACAATGACAAAGAAAGATCTATCTATCTATCTATCTATCTATCTATCTATCTATCTATCTATCTATCATTATGTTTCTCAGGCAGTGTATTTTGTGAATGGATGAAAAACCACACTAATTAACAGGAACTGAGTCGCAACAGGGTGGTTGGGGTGGATGGCGGGCTTAAAATGTGCAGAACTGGCAATCTGCAGACCTGAGATCGAGACCAGAGTCCTGCATGAGGTTAGGTTTAGACATGAAAAATAATTTGGTAAGACATGTGTGAAGTGATCTGTTACGTTTTTCATTAATACCCAGCCCACAATCTTTTCCTGACCCTAACCCAGTGCTGTAAGGTGCCTGAACCCAACAATAAAACGTGTTAATAAAGTTGGAGTAGAAGATCAGCATGCTAAACTGTTTTGTGGACATTTAATTGATATGTTAAGTATCAGCGTGTTTGCGACTTGTCATTTGTTAATTGTGAACATATCTTCATTATGTTAGCAGAAAACATAATCTGGTTGCAGTTACAGTTCTCATAAAACGCAATCCTGATTGCAGTTTAGTTGCATAGGAATGTAATTTTTAGGAGACAGGGTTGGATCCCCCATGTGTGTGTGTGTGTGTGTGTCCGCTTGTATCAGGCTGGAACCGTGCGTGATTCAGAGAGCAGAGGAGAACTGACATGCCGTCATGTAAATAAGATAAATAACAGAAGGCTATTTTGTTTGTTTAATAAAAGAACAAGGTATAGAGCTGTTCTATAGAAAAGGTTACCTTAAATGACTTCTGTTGTGATCTGGAGCTATAAATAAAATTAAATTTAAATGAGTGGGTGGGTGCATCAGGAAAAGCATCTGGCGCCCATGCGCTGCTGTGATGATCCCAATCACAGGATAAGCCGAAAGAAAAGTAGTATTGCAGAACATCAAATAATGATGTAATGTCAGTATTTTAATAAAAAATAGGACCCCCAAGGGGTGCCAGAGAATGTTTCACCTATTGCGCCAAAATGTCAGAATCAGAATCACATCATGAATCTCTTCATCTGTGCATATTGTACCGATTAAGATGTGGACCTGATGGAAAGGGGGACCAAAAAGCAAACACCCCCCCGCCCCAAAAAACACAACACACAAAAAAATCCAACAGTCTGGACCAAAGTGAAAAATCGGCAGCAGCACCAACCATATGTACTATTTTACATAAAACACAAAGCTGTATAGTACAAAAATACTTAATCTTTTCCTTTAATTACTGTCTTCATTTAAGCAGTGAGAATTAATGCTACAGTTTCCCTTTGTTCTTTTTGTTTAATCTAAAACAGTTACATGTGCTTTGAACTGCTCTCTTTGTCTCTTCCATTTCCTCCAACATATATTCTGGGTACATGTTGGAAAACAGAACATTTAGACCTTGAGTAATGTTCATTTACAACAATTTCAACATTTCTAAAGTCAATAAATATCTAAAAAGGTGATGAGGCATTATCAGTGCTAAAATGTTGCTTAAACTTAGCATTGTGGACGTGTGTGGTGTGTCTTCAGCCCAAACTGGCAGTGAAAGGACTTTGTGATTGTTGACAAGTCTAAAGGAGGGAGGGATATTCTAGGAAGGCTCTTTCCTTGTAGCCTGTGATTGTGTTGGCTGCCAGCCATCCACGCTGAGCATGAGTCATTGTTGGCAGACTGGCTCTTCACCCTGACAGCCTCATTGAGCTGGCTTTTGACCAGGCAGTATTAATCTCTGTTCCCTTCCCATGTGCCTGTATCTTGAATTTTCACAGGGTCTTACCCCCTTCAGGAAACCACGTCTTGAAGCTGTTTGACCCTGGCTATGGTTTTCTTTGCAAGGCGGCTAAAAAAGACAGCCATCACAAGAACAAACGAAACAAAATGCAATCATACCCACGTCCCTGAATATAGTGCAGATATTAGCTTTGAGCTTGTACAGCTGCTTCCAAACTGCTGTTCTCACCATTGTAATCCAGTGTTGCCATTTTGGATTAAAATAAACAACTGGTTACAACAGCAGCCATTTTGGTGCCCCTGTATGAGACCAGAGCCACCATTTTGGTGCCTGGTACCAGAGGATGTAATTTCAACATCTGCCCGCTACCATAGGGGCACTTTTTCAACATATGAGAGGAAAGTGACAAATGACATATATGGTAATTGACGTTGAAGGACTTGTACAAACTGGTTAACTTTGTCTCACTTCATATTACAGCAACAACAACTGGAGGTGACTGCTTAAATAGCCTACAACCTAGATTTATTGACTTGTTTATGTAACGTTAACTTATGGGTACGGGTATGTAAAACTTAACCCATGCTGGACTCTGATCCCTTTTTCTTGAGGCATGGTTCGTATTAGCACATGCTTAAAAATGGTAAACTCAGAATGGTTTGTTTTATTTGATTGAACATCCACAGCCACTTTGAGCATTAACTGGCATGAGACTTTTTTCCTGTAAAGTATAATTGCTATATAATTGCTGTATATACAACTAAGTGAACGTTACACATTGCTTAGTATTTGCATCTGAAAATACCTTAAGGAGGCGTAGGGATGGATGGGTCAAAAAGCAACTCGACTAAATGGAGTTCAAATAACTTGATTTTACTAATATTCTAACTAGTCATGTGATGCATGTCAGGTAAAGTTTAGGAAGTAGTCTTTTTTTTTTAAGAAGAACATGTTCTTTAACCCTTTAACCTCATTAATTAGTGGACAAACCGAAGCCAGATGTATTTGAGCCTTAGCATAAACCAAAGCGCTTTGTTAGTACAGTTATTTCCCCTTGTTGTGATTCTTTAAATTGAAGAAAAGTTTTGCCAAATAGAGTGTAATTTTCACAGATACCTGCTGTCCTCTATGGGTGCACTCTTACACTCTAGGCTAGCAGTATACTTGCTGATAACAATGTAGTGAGACACACATCATGGCGCCAGCTTAGGGTTTTGGTCCATCGCCTGTGCATGTCTCCCAGAATTACCGTGATGGAGCAGTGGGTTGCTGTGTATTTACAAAATAAATTCCCTTTTGTTAACACTGTACTTCTGTAAGTACTTCTGACGTAAAAACTGCAAAAACTGCAAAAACTGCAAAAACTTTACTTTAAGATAGTGGCCCACTGCATCTGATTACTATTTCCATTATAAATTATGCTTTAAGTACTTTGTTTTCCTGTACAGTTGAAACTGCAAAAAGCGTCTGTTGATATGTAACTTTAAGGTAGTGGCCTACTTGCATCTGATCACTATTACTACATCTCTTTATCGTATCGTTATAATTTAAATATGAGATGAGTTAACAAACATATAAATGTGCTTCTATTTCTGCCAAAAAACAGACTTCCTCTTCAGCCAGTGAGCATTACCTCCTCTATGTCCCTGTGTGGCTGACCTGTTTAAACGCTCCAGACAGAGACACAGAATGCAAGAAAGTATGTGGACAATGATGGGGCAAATACTAATTTCAGAATGTAAATCTATATTTTAACAAAAAAATGTTGAATTAATAAAGGACAGCAGAGTATTTAATGGAAGCTAGGATGCACTCGGTCCTTAAAATCCTTTTCAGGTTACACAGATGAATGAAAGGAACACGTATCACATAATACATGCAATTTCTAAGAAGACCCTTCTTGATGTCCTCCCTACCTTTCCCTGGCATCACCCCAAGAGCTAATAACTGTCCTTGAAACAGCCAATACTGTACATTCAAATAAATTAATTTGAAACACTGCAGTAGAGTACAGCAATGAATTATGTCCTCAGAAGGAACTCTTAAGATTTGTGCTTGGAAACAATCTGTTTTGTATAATAAAGAAAAGGAGAATTCCTGCCAAACCTGGCTTGTTGGCAAGCATTATTTCTGAGTAAATACTGTACAGTATGTCTCAGTGCTAATGAGACTGGTGATTAAAACATTTTGAACAGCTAAAAATGCAACTTTCAGGCACTATTACTTTCTATTTTTCATATTATCTGAGCCCAGTATTTTTTTCTTCTTAGATTTTATAAATAAGATGTGTACTTGACCCATCACAGTTTCTCTTACACTTTTTTTCATTTAGTCTATTTTCTACTTCTTGGTATTTATATACAGTATCTTTGCTCTTCTCTTATCCATTGCTCTCTGCACTATGGAGTTATTTCAGTGCCAGTCATCCAGTCTGAGGGGCAACAAAAGAGCCCAGGAGCCTGAAATCGATTACTCTCTCAGGCTGAGAATACAGACACCTTCTCTGCTGGTATCACTCTCTTCCATTACTGACAATCCTCGTTCTCTCCTTTTCTGTCTCTAAAGCTATTAGTCTATCCACATCTGTATTTCTCTTAATTTTTTATTTTTCTCTCCCCACATCTTCTCTCACCTATATTCCCTTCTCATTTAAAGAAAGACTTTGCACAATTCCTCTGAACTTAAGCCATGATGAAGAAACCACTAGGACTGAAAGTACAGCAAATGGAGAAGCTGCTCACTACTTTATAAAATAATTGTATACACTGGAGGTTCGTAACCCAGCTACTGCTGCTATTGGTGTCTTTGCACACTGAACCACCAAAATGCCCACAAAACCTGAGCCACTGAGGTTGCACAAGCCAGGGAACTCTGAGTGCTGGTTCTAAGCGTGCCCATTGGGGAGGGTTGCATCAGGAAGGGCATCTGGCATAAAAGCCTGAAGCTAAATCAATCACAGTGCTATGTGTAAAATGGAACAATTTAAATAACGATCTTTCATTTCCAAATGTCAACATCTCTGTGGGCTGTGCATCTATAAAATGTAATTTGGGGTGAGCAGCTAACTGCTGCCATCACATAAATGTGCAGGGAACTCGGCATCATTTCTGCACAGAATTAATTCATGGCTTACTCTTTGCACCCAGAAAAACAACCTGAAACTCTATTACACAGAGGTCGACTGTGTTAAGACACAGTGGTTTTCCAAAGTACTCCTGAACTCCCACGTACTTAAAAAATTCCCGTGTGGCTATATTCACCATGGTAACATGGCAGTTTCTCAAGCAATGACATCTGAGAGCTAAAAGGTAGCAATTTTCCCAGGAGACTCCTATTTTTTACTACCCTAATTATTATTATTATTATACTAATTTCTTCCAACAGCAAAAATTCTCCAGCATTTCTTCCTACTTTAATTTCATTTAGTTATCACAACCTTATCCAGTTACTGTTTTCATTAGATTACACTTTCTTTGAGCTTTTGAACATAACCACTTATATACCACCATATATATTATCAATTTATTATCTATGTTCTTTTATCCCACCTCTCCCTCCATTCAATCATTACTTAGCTTGCTCAACTGCCGCTCTCTTATTGAGCCAGAGAGGAGGGGTCAACAGAGCCTTTAATGATAATGGACCATTACTTGGCAACTTGCGCTCATGACTGGCTACTTGTCACTCTTTAAATAAAGGGTAAAGGTGTTATTTTAGGGCAGGCAAGAGTGAAATTAGGGCACAACATGAAAAACATTGAACTAAAAGAAATTATGCTAACTTTAGAAGTCATGAAAAAAAAAGTCCCTGTTTTTTAAAGTTTTAAAGAAAAGGACAAAGCCTTTAGTATGGTCTAGTGACTAAATACTACTTTTACAAAAATGATAACTTTGATAGCCAGTGTCAGAGAGGTATTCATTTAATTATACTGCGTCACTGACATACATATTTGTATACACTACTAGTAAGAATCTGTGGAAAATTACCATGATTTCTCTCTGTACTCAGAACCCTGTCAGTCTGGAAAGGGTTCCAAAGCCATTTGTAAGGCATTGAGACTCCAGCAAACCATGGTGAGAGCCACAGCTGGAGGAAACTTGGAACAGTGGTGAACCTTCCCAGGAGTGGCTGACCAAACAAAATTACTGTATGAGCACAACGATGACTCATCCAGGAGATTAGAAAATAACTCTAAACAATACCTAAAGAACTGCACTCACTTGCATCAGTTAAGGTCAGTGTTCATACTTACATAAACAATAAGAAAGAGACTGGGCAAAAATGGCATCCATGGGAGAGTTCCAAGGTGAAAGCCACTGCTGATTAAAAAGAACAAAAAGGGTTGTCTCACATTTGCCAAAAAAAAATCTTGAATATTTTGGGCAAATATTCTGTGGACAGATGAGACAAAAGTTGAGCTTTTTGGAAGGTGCATGTCCTATTACATCTGGTTTAAAACTAACACAGCATTACATAAAAACAAGTGCACTTGGGTTATCCAACAGCAGGACAATTATCGAAAACACACCAGCAAGTCCAAGTTTCAATGGCTCAAATAAAAATTTAATTAAGGTTTTGGATTGGCCTAGTTAAAGTCCGGACTTAAATCTGATTGATATGCTGTGGCATGACCTTAAACAGGGTGTTCATGCTTAAAATGCTTTGCAGATGCAAGAAGGAGTGGACCAAAATTCCTCCACATTGATATAAAAGATTGCCAGTTATTGTTGCCAAGGGTGGCTCAACTAGTTATTAGGTTTAGGGGGAAATTACTTTTTCACATATGGCCGGGAAGGTTTAAACAGCTTTTTCTCTTAATAAATGAAATCATCATTTAAAAACTTTAAATAGCATTTTGTATTTATCTGGGTTATCTTTGTGTAATATTAAAATTTGTTTAATGATCTGAATCATTGAAGTCTGACAAATAAGCAAAAGAAAAAAAATCAGTTGGAGGCAAATACATTTCACTGTATGTATCTCATAGGAGAAAGTAAAGCCAAAGTAAGACAAAAAGACTAGTTTGATAGTCAGGCATATACTTTACCTGTATGTATAAAAGGTTTATTGTTCTCCTTCAATATAGAAAATTGAGTTCAACAGCTTGTATAACGCTTTCTTCATTACACCTGCAAAGAACAGACCACGTGTTGTAATTGGCAAGATTTTACTGAATAAAACGTTATTATATGCATCACAGACACACTGGCCACGTATAAATGTTGAGAAAGCGTTTGCAGGCTTAATCACTACTTCCTTTACAGGTGCATACATCAACTGGATCCAGATTGCACAGAATGCACATAGCAATTTCAAAATGCATGGTAAACATACAGGCACCTTTTCATAACACATATCAGTTGGACAAGGCTGGGCCCTCTCACCCCTCCTGTATAGTATTTCCGTGGAGCCCCTGGCCCTCCTCACATTAAAAGATCACACCCTCCAAAATACAGAGATGAAAGTGGCACAGTACGATCATGATATTATCATATGATAACATCATATTACCACTACAGTCAAAGAGGAAGGTGACATTAGCGAGGTTATTTAACATATGCAGAGGTGATAGGAGGCATCAGGGGGCCAAGCTCAATGCAGTGAAGACTAAAATTGTGGGAATACGAATAAAACACCCAACAGATGGGGCTTTAGGGTTGTTGATTCCTTGGCTTTTGAGGGTTTTTGGAAGTTTGCCTAGGTGTTAACAGCACCCAGAGACTGCGGCTGAAATTAGCTGATCCAGAAGATGAAGAGATTACTTGTTTTGTGGAGCATGGGGAGACTCCACCCCCAAAGGAAGAGTGATTGTTGTAAACGCATTGGCACTGTCGAAACTGAATTGTACATTACATACACATGACAAGCCCACCAGGTTCCTGTTAGAACTCTTTTTGTTTGGTTAGCCATGCAGAATCTGGTAGTGCATAAACCCATCATCAAGGACACACAGAATGGAGATTACGTCTAATGGATATTACATCAAAACTAAATGCAACAAGAATCAAAGTAGTTAAAAATATATAATGTCACAAGGCACACATTGATGGATACATTCTTGAATGTTCTAAACATAATCTGACCATATAACAAATACAACCTTGCACTCACAGCTGCACACTCTTGAGAAACACATACAACAAAGATCACAATTTGCAGCAACCACTCTTCTGTATTGCTCATCAGGGCAGGCCTCTGACCAGCAGCTTATTTGAACAAGCTGGACTGCACAGGGTGGGGGATATCTAAGGAGGAGACCATCCCCTGAGAGTGGAGCAAGTACAGGGAGTGAGTTTCAAAAACAGTGTTGTTTTCTCCTTCTGTGCCAAAATTGACATCGCATTCCCTCAAAGCTGGAAACAGATTCTTGCACGTAGCAACAGCCCTAACGTTCTACTGTGTATGAGTTCCAAATCCAGTTTATTGTCTGAAATAAAACTAAAAGTGATTAACAATTAGTAAATCAACATAGTAAATAACAACTAGTAAATCAAAAACCAAATTTAAAAAATGTTTTTAAATCAAATTTCATAATCAGATACTGAAAGATGTGGTATTTCATTGAATCACATTAACTGAAGCACAGCCTCAAGGTGGCATTGCAGATAGGGATGAAACCCTGAACCATCTGCCCCTAACCCCAACACAACAGCAATAAATACAGTTCTTGGACTTCTTGCATGTCACAACCATCTGATCATCAGAAATAATGCATTATATGAAAACAAACAAGCAAACAAACCCATGGTCACTCTTCATATGCTCACTTAAATTGCATCTAAGGATATTGTACCCTATGGACCAAGACAGATTTGAATGCACATATTTGGGCAATACAAACTGGTGCAAAATAGCCAATAACTACGTAATCTTTCAATTTTGAGGAAGGGATTATGTTTGTTTGTTTTAGTTTGCTCTTGGAGAGGAGGGGTTGGATATAAATCTAAGGGCATTGTGAGTTTCCTGTTTCTTTAGCGCTTGGTTGAGGGATAAGAGGAGACAGTGTTAGAAAGCACTTTTTTGAAAGCACTGTTCCTTTAACTTTATAATTAAAGGAATAAACACTTAGCAAGTTCCTTTATAAGCACACCTGGTACAACTATTTAACTATTTCTCCAGGGTGACTGTGTCTTAGATGAACAAATACTCTAAATACCAAATTCAAAAATTCTGGGATATCATAATAAAATACACATATCACCATGGCAATTTATCATCAACATGGCCAGCAGAGCTGTGTGGGAGAACTGACCTAATTAGTGCTGTTCTGTAAATACTGGTTGATGTTTCTAAGACTAATGGAAAATCATTTTCTTTCTACAGTTATAAAAATATATACAATTAATATTTATATGATAAAAAATGAATGTATCTTTCTCAAACTTTTGTTCAGTTAG
>OMLM01020495.1:103632-137658 GCA_900302695.1 Helostoma temminkii | reverse complement strand
TTAGAATTACACACTACTAATAGAGCGCCAGTGTGGATTCTACCTTAAAAGGCAAAATGCAGGTAAGAGATCGGAAAACACTACTACTACTACTACTACTACTACTACTACTACTACTACTACTAATAATAATAATAGAATAGAATAAAATAGATAATTTGTTGATCCTCTTGGGGAAATTGTTGTTTGGACAGCTGCATGTATAGAACAGCGCTATGACAGGGTTTGGGTGTCTTGTCTCAGCATGTAGCCACGGAAGCACTGGGAATCAAACAAGCAATAGCTTGTTTATTGTTTTGTTTCAGAACAAGTTAGGGTTTTAACATCTATTAGAGTTCCTTATGTCTGTAATATAGGTGAACGGTTGAGTTAAAATTTTATTATAATCATAGAGTGAGAAAAACCCATCTACTCTATGTTAAATATATCCTTGGTAAATAAATAAAACAAACTTGATAATTGGCTGGTTTACAACCCTCCCCCCATTTTGCTTTCCAGCGTTCTTTGTTTCTGCAGTCAGCTGTGGCAGCCTAGTTTAAACTACAACAAGAACTCCAGAGAGTTCCCCATTCTGTTGTCTTCTCTTAGCCTCCAAGGACTCTGGGTGTAGTGTACTAAATCTTCGTCAGCCTTTGTTGCTGAGAACAGCATTTCAATGACGTCCCGGGAATACCTGCACAGAGGATATTTCGAACAACTTCAAATTTAATAACATGTTGTCAGACTCAAACATTCAAGTGTAGATGTATGAGCTACCTGTATGACTCCACCTCTGAGAAAAGCAGCTTATAGAGTCGGTGACAGTGAGGACTGAGGCGCGGAGAGTCACCAGGATCAGTTATGAATTTCACAGACAGGTGAATCCCCACTCTGGGCTGTTTTTTATGGGTTCAACTTTGAGAACTTCATCAGGAGAACATATTGGAATATGTGGCAATTGACAGATGTGGCATCATGGGAATGGAATATATGTTTCCCTGTTACTCCTTAGCAACTGGACTGTGGGATGGCAGTAGGGTTAAGAACAAGAAATAACTGATAGGCTGATAGGAGTATTGTCTGTCCTACTATGTTAAAAAAGTAACATTTTATTAATTTGTACAGTATGACCAATGAATGTCAGCCAAATAAAGCAATCCATAACTGAGCATTCACATGAAGACTATGTAGGTAGCTCTTCAAATCTGCCAGAGAAATGAAAATGCATAATAGGGTATAAGAAAATGGCTGCAAGTGGTCTGTACATTTTGTTAAGAAAAACAAGACAAGTGAGCAAAACAGTGAAACGAGGCAGTAAGGTAAGATAAGGTCACGTAACATTTTATTGATCTCTCAAAGGGGGAAATTCAGGCGCCACAGCAGCAGAATAAAAAAATCAATACATCAAAAATAAAATCAAAGACATGAGAGCACAATAAATCTAGAGTACAGTGCAAAAATACAGAATAGAGCAGTAATAAAAAATATATATATAATAAAGTGTTTTTTATTTACTCTATGAAGCAACACAACACCACATTGACAGGTGCCTTATGCTCTGCAGTCTGGTTAATCAGTCTGCATTTGTCTGAGTTACTTAAGTTTGCTGAGAGCAACTGAGGCTGAAGTCTGATCAGGGCAGAAACAAAGGACCTGTAGCAGTATTCCTCCATTGCTTCTTATGGAGCGGCCCCATTCTTTTGTCCTCTGTCACCAGCTGGAAACCATCCGGGTGACCCGGAAATTAGTTTATTTAACCACATATAAAATGTGGGAGCAGCCTGTGTTTTGCAGGGCTAATAGCCAATAGCAGGCTGCTGTTGCTATGTGTAAATGATGCTGTACAGTCTTACACATACAATCACAAGTTCACATCTTCCAGTCATCTCAACGAACATTCACATAAATGCAACACTACCACATGACCTAATCCAAAAATAAATATGAAGGTACCTCCAATGTTGGCAGTGTCATGTTTTATTTAGCATTAATTTTAAATTTCCTTTTCTGTATAAAGTAAAACCTTTTCAGTTTACTCTCACAGATGACAAAGAAAAAGATCTAACAGACACTTTTCACAACCTGAATGTAAAGTACGTTTGCCTCGTCTGCTGCAACTGCAATCTGGCATCAAAGGAACGGAGAGACTGTGCATTGATTAATCAAATCAATTCAATTTTTTTAAACCACACAGACTAAACAGATGCATAATTAGAAAATTCCAGCAGTAATTAAATGTAGCTTGCAGGCATGAAGAATAAGTCGTGTCACATGACCTAGCTTTATGTCATATAAAACCCTAGAAGAGCATACACTGAATCTGATAGCACTGAGCTGTCTACACAGGTGCAAAAGTATTGATTGACAGCACCAACATTGTTTCCTTCTGGCCAAACCTCACATTTTTACTATATGTAATAAAATTTGAGAAGTGAAGTGAAAGGAGTCTAGTACTGAGGAGGCAGTAGAAGAAACAAAGGTGGGAATTGATAAAGTGTGGAGAAGTGAAATCACACACCCACACAGGAAAGTGGAAAGAACACCGACCACAGAGATCAGCAGTTATTCAATATCCAAAATAAAATGAAGAGGACATTAATAGTCGCTAACGATCTTCTTAGGAACTCGAACATCCAATCCATCCGGGGCACTACTCTGCTGCTGAGTTAATTTACTGTAATGATTTCCCACAGCTAGCCGAGGGCCTGCAGTCTAAAATGAACCGGGAATCTAATCTGTTTCTAGTGGCTGTTGCGCTGCTACAAAGACTAATCAGACTTCTAAAAGATCACCCCACCTTGCTTGCATCAGAGCTTTGAAAGTATTTTGACAAAGATGGTAAAAAAAGTACATTACCAACACATTCTTCACGTGGCATGATAATGCCAGTTAATGAAATGTATCTGATTACTAAAAACAATAAAAACATGGATCATCTCTGTACTAAATCGCATGGCTGCCCAATCTAATACGCATTTCAGTGTGGCCCGAAGCTTCTGCTTTCCAAGTGACATTTGGCACAGTTCAGTAATCAGCTGATACGCCTGGGATTTGTTAGGTGTTGACATCTATTTATTTATTTTTTATACAGAAAGCTGTTGCAGTCTTTCCATCTATACATACTCAGTAAACAGAGGTGGTAAGTAACTAAATACATTTACTGTCCTTAGGTACAAATTTGAGGTACTTGTACTTGTCCAAATCTGAGTCGAATTTCGTGTTATGTTTACTTTTACTCCACCATAAATCAGTGAAAATATTATTTTATAGCATTAGTTATGAGTTACTTTAGGTTTAGATTCTTATAAAAAGTATAAACTACAGTATAATTTATGTAATAACCCCTGACACTGTCAGAATCAGCCTCACCACTACAGACTGCTAGTTTTGTTCTACAGTCTGTAGGCAACAGCACATTTTATCAGAATTTGTTAAACTAATCTGGACCAGACTTCTACATTTATGTTATCATAAGCTTCAAATTCAACACTGGTTAGAACTATCTTCCTAATGAAGTGCCTTTACTTAAAACTCAAAAGTTAAAACTTAAACTTTACTTGAAATTTCTACTCAAGTGAAGTATATGCTCTTATATGTTTATAGTGGAGTATTTTCCAAGGGAAATACTTCCAATTGTACTTGAATATTGTACAGAGAATGTAAAGTCAATCAATCTACTTGTGTTACTATGAAAATTAAAAGTTAGTTAATTGGGTAAAAGAACCGATGGAACCAGCTCTCCAGCCAGGTGCCATTAAAAAGCCGCAGATGAGCATCTACAGATCCTCAGATGAATGGAAATAATGTGGAAAACATGAAATATGCTTACAGACACTGTACTCTGCCTTCTTTGGTTCGTTCAACTATTGTTGTCAGTCTATCAGTCTACCTGTCAGTAACTTCCTTATGACTTTCAGATTTTTCCCCTCTCTATATTTCCATGCTCTCTGCTCTTTTTACTTCTGACAACCCTTCTAAGCGTTGTTTACTCCATCTCTTATATTATCACAGCTGTGATCTAAATCCATTATAAAGACTCATAGCACGTTTTAAAAGGCTCAGTAACTGTCTGACTGACATGTGAAAAGCTATGTGAGGTGTAAATGAATAAATATTTCTGACAGAAGTCTTTGATGCCAGGCTATTAAAGAAAACTCAACAACAACTGCAACTTGGTAGTGAGATCAAACAATGTTTAAGTGATTTCTCATTTGTGTGCTATTGCTACAAATCCAATAGACAGGAAAGTAATTAAACTGGCAAATAAATTATTTATATGAGTGAATAAGAGCCTGAGCTTATTACCTGTACAATTGTTGTACAGGGCAGTTTTAAAGCAAACCTTTTCCTTAAGATCTGTTTTTGCCATTAGCCTCTGTTTATGATGCAGTGATCCAGAGCTTGCCTGTCACTTTTACACTTTCAGTTTTTAGCTTGTGTTCAGCTTAGCTTGCTTCCTCCAAAGGTGCATCCTAAAGTTCTAAATATACAGTGCATTCAGAAAGTTTTCAGTCCTCCTTAACTTTTTCAATTTTGTTATGTTGCAGCCTGATACTACCATCAAAATCATTTTTTCTCATTAATCTACAGTCATTAACTCATAATGACAAAGTTTAGATTGATTTTACAAATGTCTGTAGATTTATTAAAAATGAAAGACTGACTGAAATATCACACTGTTCATAGCAGCCTTTGCAACAACACTTGAAATGGCTCAGTCAAACAGCAATTGGAGGAGGAGGGCATTCTTATGAGGGGTTCAGCAGCAGAGACTGGGAGATGGGTCAAAGTTGAGGCAAAGCTCAATGGAACAAAAGGTTCACCTTCCAACATAACAGCAATTCTAAGCACACAGCCAAGAGAACACAGGAGTGGCTTAGAGACAGCACTGTGAATGTCCTATAGACCCTGTCTAGAACCCTATTGAACATCTCTGGAGAGACCTGAAAATGTCCACCACTGGGCACCCTTCAACCTGACTGAGCTTTAGAGGATTTGCAAAGAAGTATTGCACAAAATCCTCCAAGCCAGGTGAGCAAAGCTTGTCACATCATAGCCAAAAAGGTCTGAAAACTTAAGTACATGTGATTATGATAGATTCTGAATACTTATATTAAATATTGCACAGCAACAATGGTGAAATATCAAGACTTATATCTATAGGTATGTTTATCATTATCAGCTCAAGGTGACTTAGACTTGCAATGCTTTCTCAGCTCACCCATGGATGAAAAAAATAATAAAAAGCTGCAATGCTGTACTTTTTTGTGCTGAGTTTGAAAATCCTGCAAAAACAGAGATGGGACTACTTCAGGCTGGATGCTGTTGATGTTGAAATGGAAAAAGGCACCACTGCGTTTACATAAGTATTACAGTAGCTACATAGCGTAACAGAACAAGATTAAATATCACCAACTGTGTACACACATTTTCCTGTATGTTTTTTTCAGGAAATGGAACGAGCTAAAGCCAAAGCACAAGCAGAACAAAAAACACAAGAATAAGTCTAGCAAGATTTATCTTGCAAGATTTATCTTGCTAGACTTATACTTGTTTCATGTCTGCATAAGCCAGTGAATAACTGATACTGAAGTTAGTCTTTGTAGGCCTTCCTTACAATATTTCTCTAACTGTACTGTAACTGTAAGAAACGATTGTTCATCATTAGGAAATGAAGACCGATGAGTCCAAATTTGAGTGTTTTTGTTCTAACCTCTGTGTCTTTGTTAGACATAAAGAGAGTGAAAAAAATGGTTCCTTAATGTGTGGTTCCCACTGTATATCAAACTTGAGGGCACACTTAACCACCATCCCTACCCACAATATTTTTCAGCGACATGCCATCCAATCTGGTTTGCATTAAGTGGTATTATCATTTGTCTTCCAACAGGACAATGACTCCAAACACAACTCTAGGTTATGTAAGAGCTATGTGTCCAAGGACAGTAATGGAAAGCTGCATTAGATGACCTGGCCTCCAGAGTCACCTGATCGAAGTCGAACTGAAATGGTTTGGGATGAGCTGGGCCAGAGAGTTAGGGAACAGCAGCCAACAGTTACTTAAAAATTGTGGAAACTTCTTCACGATTGTTGGAATACCATACCTCATGGAGGCTCACTGAGAGAATGTCAAGAATGTGCAAAGCTGTCATCAGAAGGTTAGACTAGATAGTTTTGACATCTTCCATGTTAATGTACGGCATTGTTTGTCTTGGATGAAGTTGACATAATGACTAGATATGTCCTGATATCGATACCAGTATCGTGTCTAATACATCCCTCGCAAAACATTTACGATACTGTATCCGATACCACTTTGTCTCCTCTGCTGTGCTGCTTGACATAAACAGGAAGTAAAGAGATATTACTATGGTGAATCCTGTTAATTTTCACAACAAAACATTAAGTTATGTGTAAAAGTCGGTTTCTGCAGCACAGCAGAGGAGATGTGCTAGGAGAAATCAGTTTTTCTAGACACTGTGTGTTAAACACACAAACTAATTATGAGCACTGATATAGATTTAACAAAAAAAAAAAAAAAACAGCAAATATTAGGTCCATTTGTGTTTTGTTTTATGTTCATTTAAAAACATATCCTCCTTCCTCATGGTTAAAAAGCACAAATATCCACAGGGAATACAGAAATCTAGAAGCTGGTAAAAAGCCAGATAAATTCTCTGCTGCCACTCGATCTCTGTGGAGAATTGCGCTTTGGAGAAGACGGACTAAACATGTGTCAAAGCTACGCACAGTGAAAGAATATATATATTTTGCTAACTAAGTGTTAGAATAATACAAATTACAATAGTTTTACTAATGCCAACAGTAGGGGACATCGCTACAAACAATGGAGATGATGGCTGTCAATGATAAACTTGGGCTGCTGAGGAGGTGGAGGAATCTGGTATATTCAATGACTGATGCAATCTGAACAGAAAAAACAGGTAATACTCTAATAACACTAATAGCTGGTTGTTTTGGTGGAGTCAATGAATCAGTCAGTACAAAATGTGCTGCAGCATTCTTGACCTTGTTATATACTGTACAACTGAGGTACAGGATCAGAGTGCAGCACTTATGATGAGTCATCAAGATGATGCAGTGATTTTACATTCATTTTCTTTAATTTTTGTGGCCTATAGGCTTCAATGTGAATCTGGACATGTGCTGCTGCTGCTGCTCTTAACATCTTGATCAACAAATCTTATTTTAACAGCATCTTCTCTGCCGCCAGCACTTGAAGAGCTTGTGTGAGGTGGATCTCCTAAAAAACTTGGTTGAGGTGAGGTGGATTGTTGGATAAGCAATGTTTGCTAATTTAAAATGTGAGACTCTTTGCACATCTGTAAAAGTAGACCAAATGTCAAATTAAGTAGGTTGATAAATACACATAGGCTACACAAATGGTGTAGCCTGTTAAGGAGTCTATACAGCACAGCACATAATGCAGCAATGTTACAGAACTGCACAAAAAAGTGAAAAATAGCCAACTATTGTTTTGCAGCATTTGCTTTTTGGTTCAAATCCGCCCACCCTATCAGAGTTGGGCTTGCGTCACAGTGGAGGCCAGAGAAATTTCTGGGTCCCAGCTTCAAAAAAGTCAAAAAAGGCTTGAGGGACCAAGATGTGAAAGCTTGGTGCTTGCACTACATTGTAATGATGTACAGTTAATAAATGAAGATCTAGACATCCCTCAGGCATGGTGAAATTTTTATTACCATGTTTTCTGTTGTCTAGTACTGCTCATGTTCTGTATGCTGTTAGGTAATCCTCTGGTCAACTTTATGATCATCCATCTATTGATGAAGTTTAGGACAGGGTTAAGGGCTAGGAGATGTATTATGTCAATGAACATCCTCACAAACATATCACACACTTGTTAATAAAAAAGGAAGGATTTCCAGTAATTGTAGTCTATATAGTATGAATGTTCATACAAGTAGCCAAATAATTCTCCTATGACTTGTTTTTTTCTCAATGTAGGCTCTTTCACAAAAAGACACAGCTTACTGCATGAGCGTCCATAGGATCTTTGGATTATGGTGTAAAAACACATGACTATATTCACCTTGTGTCAACATTGCTTGCTCTGTGTGCACAACTGTTCAACCAGTAGTTTAAAGCACACACCTTCTAACCAGAAGATTCAGAGCTTTACTCCCCTCAGCTATGTGCCAGAGGCTTAGTATTTGATATTTTGGGATTTGGTTGGTTCATACCTCAGACTCCAGCACTTTAGCTTGCCCTGGGAGAAGATCAAGGCCTGTTTTTTTGTTCTTTTGTGTTTTTCAGCAAGAAATCAAGAAATATTTTGTGTTGGAAAATTCTAAATAAATCTGTCCAGCACCGCCAACAATGTCATTTAAAAGTATTAAAACATATAGTATTGTACAATAATATTCCTCCCTGACAGACTATACAGTATGGCAATGTGTAAGGTTCATAGTGATGGACCTACAAAGTATTATCACCAAATCTGCAGTTTCTCTCTGCTATTTTGGGGCTTTACAAAACAAATTTCAGATCCACGAATTTACTGTATTGCTAATGTTTTTCACCAATTGAACAAGGTGTTCAGACATATGGATTAAAAAGCCTGGGCCATAGACAGCTGTCATTTACTTTTAATGAGAGCCAGCTTTTTCAGCTGTGTACTCCCCGCAGAGAACTACAGGTTCAACTCAGCCACACTACATGGGGAAACTGAGAAGGGCTCAGATTTATGCAAATGTCCTCTGGCTACTGTCTCACTGTAACTGAACTTCAATCTTGGTCATCTTGATTGGATTAAAACCCTAAGCATAGAGTCTGTTTACTACCTGACATGTACGCTATACAAAAGAAAAGCTGATTGTCGCAGTCTTGGTTTCCCAAATATTTAGACTGATTTAACACATTAGTTAGTTACCACAAAAAGGTATAAAATGTAACATAAAAATCATGTCACTACCATTGCTGGTGTGTCTGGTGGTGGCAGTGGTATCAAGCGTAGTAATTATGTTTGTAAATAAATGACACGTTGCACTAATTAACAATTATTGAGTCACAAGGAGGTGGACCTGAAATCGAGACCTGAGTCCTGCGTGAGGTTAAGTTTAGATATGAAAAATACTTGGGTTAGGTTTGGAGGCACATCATACTTGTGCTTAAATTACTATGTAGACATTGTGAGAGAAGTGATCTGTTTTTTGACTAATACCCAGCCTGCAATCTTTCCCTGGCCATAACCCAGTGCTGTGAGGGTCTGGACCCAACACACCCAAAACATGTTAATAAAAAGGGGAAAGAACAGACAGATATTGGTGACTAGAATAATATTTATGGGGCAGCGAATATTCTGCAGAGGTTGGTGGCAACCAAAAACAGAGCTAAAATTCAGTGAATAATACCACCACTCTTGCTTGTTTAGGTAAAATTTTTGACAACATCATATTTATATTTGAAATAAATAGATGCACTGCCTTTAGAAAAACAAACTAATTTCTGTATTTGTATTGCCCATTGTACCTAAGGCATTATGTGTTCTCTGTGCTTCTGTCCTGAGGAGAGAGATGCCAAGGTCACCATCACTGTATCATGCTCACCTCAGCAGCCAAGAGAATAGAGGCCAAAGTGCAGTAGCAAAGAGAAGACTGCAGCAAGAGGGTAGAAAGGTAAGAAGAAAGAGATGCAAGAGTGTGTGTGTGCGCGTGTGAGGGAGGGAGAGATTTCATGTGTGCAAGTAAGTAAAGCAGATTGATGTAAGCGAGGGTTTCTGTCCATCAGTTATGTTGCCTACTCTGTACCATGGGCTATTGCACTCTCTCACACACACAGACACCCACAGTGAACCTCAGCACTTTTCCTATTGCTCACCCTCCACCCGCAAGACTATATGTCAACCCACTGTTGAAGTATTCCTAAGACCCCACAAGTTATAGAGCTGACACACACGCACACGCTGGTCATAATTAATCACACTAGCTATGGAACAATCCCAGCGACCATACAAGTTACAGCTAGAGATATAGCCGACAGTAACGCACACACATACAGCATCATACCTAAAGCTGCCATCCATCAACCAAGCTACCACCACCTCTGTATTCCACAACTATCGACAGACAAACACACTAGACACAGTATATTTGTTAAAATGTATCAAGAGACATGACTTAGCATATGTGTGTCCAAACAATATGTACTTAACCTCTGATTGTAAGATAAAAAAAAACTCATGCTCTCAAAGGTTAGGCCAAATATTGTATCTCTGCTGTGTTAGAGAGTAAGAGAGATTCATTTCTCACACACACACACACACACACACACACACACACACACACACACACACACACACACACACACACACACCTGTCAAGGCCATTTCACACAGATTGCTATGGGGTGTGAGTTATTACAGTGAGGCAGCTCAGGAGAGGTTTGACACTTAATGTGATGAGCGGCCCAGCAGAGGCTGCAGATGCTGTAGGTAGTGGTTACCCTTAGAGAGCGGTGTCGCTGAACTTCAATATTTAGACGTGATTTGCTCATATGGGACGCACACCCTGAAACCATACTGGAGCTCTTGGGCAGCAGCAACTGAACAGCTGTTTTAAATGACTTTTGTACATTGAAATGGTGACTGTGTGAACTTACAGGACCTAAAGAATATTCTGTTTAGATCTTTGTGCCAATTTTTTATTAATTTTTTATTGTGAAAATCACAACCATGATCAATAAACCATTTTTATGTTTGACAACTTCAATCTAAATTGTAAATATAAAAGACATTTATAAATTTGTCAAAAAATAAATACAAACGAGTTGCATATATTCATGTTAAAACTCAGGTACAGCCTCAGGTAAATGTTGCTTCTGCTATAGAACACTAAGAAACAGCAACCCGAGAGGGTAACATGTTGTACATAGTGCACGACTCTACTTTGACCACGGCATCATGACTTTAGACACCCTCTCCTCCAAAATCCACCATTAACACTTCAGATCTCATACAGAGGACTGGTATACTAAGGTGACTTAATGTACAGTGCCTTTTACACAGAATGGTAAAGTGAAGTATTGGCACAATACAGCAATTTTCTTTTAACAAGTATATGTATCCACAACCTGATCTTATTCCGGTCATTCTTCCATTGTTTCAAACACTAATAAAAGCACAAGTGAGACACATTGTTGTGGTGTGGGCAGTGTGATGCATTACCATGAACATAGACATCCCAATTTACTCACATAAGAGTTACTGGCACGAACTGTACACAACCTTACTGCTGTAAATACTCACTACAGCCCTGAATGTGTACTAATCCACACCTAGAGAACATTTTATTTTATTGGACAGCAGCAGTACAGGGAGAGATGGGGGATGACATGCAAAGGTCTATTTTCTAGCTAGAACTAGAATCAGCATTTGGACACTCTCTATTTGGCAAGAATACTGAGTGCAGTGAGGTTTGAACTCATGGCTTTTTGGTTGCAAGGCATATGTTGTAACCAGGGAGTCACAGTGAGCCTGAACCCTTCTGAAAGATTCATGTCTTCAGTAGCAAACAGTAGGCTTGGGGCTGAGTGCCACATGCTTCTTTAAACTTTTAGATGAATTAACGATAAGAAAAATATTGTGATGTCAATAGATTATGGTGGAGGAACTCTGAATGACAGTGAAATAGACACAGATAAGCAGGTGTCACTAATTTGTACAGTGTGGTGAAGGTAGATAAAAAGAGCACTGAAGGTAGTGCTCTGTTACTGTAGCTCAGTACTCTTGGGACAGGAGGGTGCTGCTTGTAGTATGTAGGTCTGCCTGCGCCAAAGTCATCTCCCTGTGGATTTGGACGGTACCTAAAGCCTAGACCACGGAGGGTGGTTGGGTAAGTATAATTTTAATTGAACAGATCTGTATGCTTTTGCATGTATTTTAAATGTGGAGTTGATGGGGAAGAGCAAATATAACACGCCAAGCAAGATAGCTACTGAGTTTCCCTTAGTGGTTTGTTGGATTGCCTCTAATGAGGGTGATAGCGTGCAGTGTTGGAGTGTTGTATTTAAGCTATACATTTAGCCCTTATATGTAACAGTGTATCGTGGTTTCTTTACAATTTAAGGGAACCCTTTGAACGTCTTGTAGATTTTGTACATTGTCTCATTGTAACCCTCTCGTTTTAACAATAAATTAATTGTAGTTTTTCAAATAAATAAAGTCTTTTGTATGCTTTGCTGTGGTGATTATTCAAGGCTCTTATTTTGAAAGGCATGGTAGAAGTCAACCCATAATTATTACAATATAAAATGATTTTAAAGCTTTCTGCAAATACATATTTTATCATAATTAATGTGTACCTCATTGCACAGTATTTTGGTGATTTAGATGCAACTCGATAGGGACCAAGTCCTTTTAATCATTGATTTTAAGCACTCCAGTAGAGGGACTACTAAATCCTCCTAGGGTAAAAATTAGAAGCAGCTTAGAAAATAATACATTTATAGATGGTTTCTACCAAGTCCCATTATGGTAAATATATCAACAGGAGGCTGTTGCCAGTTTCAGTTAAACAATAATACTACAGTAAACTAGACTTCTCCGCATGGCTTGAAAGAGAGTGGTGTGGCTGATCAATACAGCAGCCTTCTTAAAATTCAGGACTCACCCTTTAATGTGAGCCATGAAGTCAATATTTGATGGATGGGACAGATTTATTTGGGCGCTGGTATTTAACCTGCAGTGTTGGCCTGTGTGTGGGGAGGCTTTCAAAGATTTCAGAGGAGGTCCACACTTTGAAGAAAATATGAAGAAAAATAATAATTATAATAAATAATGATCTTTAACAACAGCAACTGGATAATGCAGATGCCTGCAGCTTTTTCAGAAACTGCCATGCCAATGAGCCTTTATAAGAATGTATAATTATGGAATGGGTGTTGAAGTAGTAACCATTTTATGTGTTAACGTGAACTTTATCTACAGTCGTTCTCTCTTTACTGCCTTTGACAAACAAAAATAATTGAAAACTTTACAGAGTAATTTACGTCAGTCATCTTTTATGTGTTTCTAATTTTAAAGAGCAGGGGACAATTTCATGTCCAACCCTTCATCAATAAATCAAGGCTGTTTTTTTGCACTGCAATAGCTTGTGTAAAAGACTTAACAAATAGGCCATTAGCATAACTTAAATTATTCATTCTGATTTTTATTATTAATTATCATGTTTTTATTGGCATGCATAGAAACCAGCAGTTCTTAAAATGAGACAGTCTTTTTTTTACCATTGGTTTTTAATATTTTTGAATCTGAAAATATGAAAAGTAACATGAACAAACATTACTATTATCTTTCTGCTATTTTTGATCATGGCTCCTTGTTAATCTACCTCTTCTAGTCTGTAACAGCATCAAATACTCATGTTTTTTTGTCTTTTGGAGCCTTATGCCACCAACTCACTATCAGTCTTGGAGGAGCACTGTTTGACACTATGGTCATGACAACAAATGCTTGTTTACAGCTGTGGAAACATCATAGTTTGGTCACAAAGACAACTGTGTTTGGGTAGCCACAGAAATTGCACAGAATCTAAGTTAAAAGATAGAAGTTTGTGAAAACATGTTGTTAAGCCATCCAGCCATCCTATGCTGCTCCTTTCAAACTTTGGTTTAATACTGCACATCGTTTCTCTAGGTGTGTCATATTGGCATGCCTGTGTAATTATGTCAAACCCCAATAATATTTGGCCATCAGTTATGTTGCCTACTCTGTACAATGGGCTATTGTGCTATTTCACTCACACACAGACACCCACAGTGAACCTCAGCACTTTTCCTATTCCTCACCCTTCACCCCCAAGACTATATGTCAACCCACTGTTGAAGTATTCCTAAGACCCCACAAGTTATAGAGCTAACACACATAAGGCCCTTTTCTATTCCAACATGACAGTGCCCCAGTGCACAAAGCAATGACTATAAGCACATGAGGACATAAACTAGCACAGAGATTGTGAGCCAGGCCTTCTTGTCCAACATCAATGTCTGAACTCACAAATGCTCTACATATTGAATTAGAACAAATTCCCACAGAAACACTCAAATCTTATGGGAAGCCTTCCAAGAAGAGTGGAAGCTGTTAAAGCTGCAAAAGGGAACCAACTCCATATTATAGTATACAGTTCTATGAAAAGGTATTTCCCCCTGTCCTGTCATTGTTTTTATTTTATTTTTATTTGCATATTTGTCACACATTCAGATAAATGAAATTAAATGAAATCAATAAATGTTATTACACAAAGGTACCCTGAGTAAATACAAAATGTTTCAAAAATCACTGTCTGTGAACACAGTTCACCATGCCATCATGCAAAGAATAACCTGTATATAACTACTGATATCTTTTCTAGGCCAAAGCTCATTTAAAATGATCTGTGTTAAAGTGGAAAACGTCTGTGCTCAGGCAGACTTAGATTTGACATTCTTGGAAACCATGGGTGAAATGTCCTTTGCACTAAAAAGATGAGAGACCTTCTAACCAGTGATCAGTTCAAAAGCCTGCATCTCTGATATTATGAAGATGCATTAGTGCCTATGCAATGGCAGCTTGCACATTTGGAAAAGCACCATAAATGATGAAAGATATATGCAGATCTTAGAGCAACATATGCCCCATCCACACATCCTTTTCAGGGAAGGTCTTGCATATTTGAGCAGGACAATGCTAAACCACATACTGCATCTATGATAGCAGCATGGCTTCATAGTGGCAGAGTCCAGGTGCTGACCTGGTCAGCCTGCAGTCCAGACCTTTCACCACCAAAATGTTTGGTGCATCTTGAATCGCAAAATGTGACAAAGACCCACGACCGTTGAGCAGTTAGGATCTTACCTCAGATAAGAATGGGACAACATTCCTCTCCCAAAACTCAAAAGCATAAATAAAAGATGGGTTTATGAGATTTACAAATCACTGCATTCAATTTTTTAAATTGGGGTTGTAGTATATTGGCAGCCATGTGCCTAACAGTGTACACTTAAGGCCAATCCCATTGTTGTTATCAGATGCCAAAGCACTGGAGATCAAGTCTCTACACTAAAACACTGGGTTTGGGAACTTTACCAATTACTTCTGTCCTCCTGTGGGATTTTAACTTGAACTGTAGTTATTTTGTATTGCCTGGGTTGTCTTCTCATGTTGATAGATACTTATGATAGTGAAAACAACAAAGACACGAAAAAGCTAATCTAACAAAGTAATTTTCTCCTTTTTGTCAACACACAAAAGAGATCCATCCCCTCTGGAACTGTATCACACTATGGCAGAGTGATAATGTATCACTTATATTCAGTAACATAAAAAATGTCACTGTTGCTTATATCAAAGTGTAAATGAAAAATATGTAAATATACTTTCTATAGGGAATATAATTGAGGCACAACACAAAAAGCCTGATCACATCCACATCCATCTAGTGCTGTGGACATGCCATAAAACAGGCAGAATCAGACTTGGAAGCATAAATCAAAACGTTTATTGTTAATGTCTGCAGATGGTCAATTTAACTTTTCTTTTTTTACTTTTTTACACAACAACAAAAAAAATTTATTACAGGATAATGTAAATTAATTAATTAAATATATTAAACAGAACAACTGATTGTTCAAGAATTCACCCCATAGCCTGTTGCAACCTCAAAGACAGTGATTCACCGCACTCAGGTGATCTCCACTTAACTGTGTGGCTTCCAAAATCAAGCAGCTGCACCAGTGATGATTTTGGTAGGTTACTTTATAGAGGGTTGATATTTCACAGTTAATAATTTTATACTTTAAAAATTAGATTAGATGTTGTTTTCAATTTGTCAAGACATGAACAAACCAAGCAGGGGGTAAGAATGGGACAAAACAAAAAGCAAACTAGTCAGAACACCAACTGAAAACTGGCTGTGGCTGAGCAAACTTGTATAAATGCTAGTGAGCTAATCAGGGGAGATGAGCAACAGGTGCGTAAGAAGAGAAGGAAAGCATCAGGTGACCTCTCAGGTAGGAACCACAGAGCATGTACTATAGGGTGGGACAGGAGGGAGTGTCCAGGGTCTGAAATTACAGGATATGCCAGTGGAGAGAAAGCGGTCCAGGAAACAGACATGAGAAGACATAGGTTGTTTTACACATTGTCAGTTTGCATATAAATATACCATGCTTGACCTTTGTTGGTCAACCACTCTTGTGGAAGGTAATAATGGTGTTGAATACTCTCCCTTTGTACACAACATGCCTGATCTGATCAAGTCCAAACTCTTTAGAAAGTGTTTGGTAACTCTTTAAAGCATGGTAAGCATCATCAGATCTTCAGAAATCTCCTTTGTTCGAGCCTGGTGAAGAATCAGATTTCTATTTTCTTCTTCCTCCCAGACTCACACCTGAGTAATTCACACTTTTCAGGCTATAGATATTGGAACTAATAGGGTTATTGATATTACACGGAAGATCTTCTGTTTCACAGCTAAGGTGTTGAAGCAAACAGTGCAGCGGTCTGTGTAGCTAAGCTCTCACTGCTTCGAAAAAAGTACGCATTCTAATAAAATTATCACCACTGTTAGCTTGATCACTGAGCTGCTCGTTTTTGTTTTTCGTTTTTCTATCTGGACAAGTGTCTTTTGCTCGAGGGAATCAACAGAGACAGTGACATCTTTTGAATTAGGTGTTATTCACACCACTGAACAAAATAAATCCAAACTGCAACAGACGTTACACATAAATTCCTTTCAGCTTAGAACAGCAACATTACAATGCTTGCTTCCTGTGTTCCCGTTAATAAACACTGAATCTACACTGATATATCTGCTATTATAAAGTAGATTTTAAATAAATGATGCTGAAGTTGGGAGGTAATTTTTATGCCTATTAGTACAGGTTAAAGTAACTTTATAACAAAATAACAATGTCCAATTCTTTTCTGGCTCCCATTTCCTGATTGTGTATTGCTGTGGTGTAGTCAATGCAGGTGGAGCAAATGCTGGAGCCTTCACTTCTTGTCATCTCTATTTCCATACGATTTCCATTTTGTACACTAAGCAAGAATGTGTCCAAAAGATGCATGTGGAGTTCTACAACTTTATCATTTCCAGTTATATTTTTGGTTTAACATAAACGTGTGGAGGAGAAAAACAGATATTTACCGAACCTCAAAATCCCTTAAACATGTTTTTCCATCTCATTTTGCACTATCAAGCTATATCCAGCATTTAATCAAAATCTACCCGTATTTGGCAAAGGGTGGGAATTCATAACAAGATTAATTCAACCGAATTTGCATATTTTAAGTATTTGTTGACATCTACACTGCAGCTTGCATTTAATTTTATTAACACTGTCACTGATCCTCTCCACTTCCTCTCTAAGGTTGTGAGAGTCAGACGCTATTACAGCCTGAGGCCCAATCAAGTACTTTTTGCTTTTCGAAGAGTATTACCTTTATTAGATGGTATATTAATGCTGACAAAATTAACCAGTTTCCATATGCACTAAAAGCCTTCTTTGTCCTCTTAGGTTCTGCACCTGTCTGTTCAGATATTCACCCAGTTCTCTGATCAAAGGCTCAGCTGCAGAAATTTCTTGACTGAAAGGTTGCTGAGTAAAAATCTTGTCTAAGCGTTGCTGAATAGGTCAAACTAGCAGTTATGCAACAGTTTTTGAAAAACTGCCCTGACCTATGGAATCATAGAACAGCCATGTTACATGATACAACATGTCTATATCACAAAACAGTTTAGCTTTGGTCCTTGCAGAAAATTGCCATAAAGCTTGATTTATGCTTTCTGGTCACATCTCTTCTATCTCTCGAGCATTCAGATACGCCCTCTACAATATCCGAAAGATCAGACCCTGCCTTTCAGAATATGCCCAACTTCTTGTGCAGACAGTAGTCATATCCTGCTTTGACTATTGCAGCTCTACAGTCCCTCTCTCTCACTATGCTCAGTCAATGAATGTTGTTTGGTGGTCCCTGGGTTAAACCGCAAAAGCTTCCAGGAATTGCTTCATAATTCAGTCGCCTCATGATGGTGGAATAATCTACCAAAGTCTGAACTCTCAGCTACCTTACTCACAATATTCAAAAAACTGTTGAAAACAGAACTCCACAGCAGCTTCCTGTATGCCTAACACTTAAAGTTATCCCTCCTTTGCCAGTCTCTGCTGCTCTCTTTAGATCTACTTGCTGAAAAATGAATCAATAATGTTGTAAAATGTAAAATGTTGATTATAAAATATGATTTATGGGCAGTTATTTTTCATTACAATAAAAAAAACATTACGGAATTACTGGAATTATACACAAGATAGTGAGATAGGGTACAGACAGAATAAGTAATCTAAACGCTGTCAGTGCAGTGTAGCCCAGCGTGGCAGTGGTGTTCACTGTAGGAAACCTGCTGGGCCTCTTGCTCCTCCATGGTCTAGCAGCCTGAGCATTTCTGAATGAGGTATCATAAAGCTGTAACACAGTTGTTTTTTGTTTTTACATGTGTTGATTTCTCAACACTGTTCTCAACCTTTGTAGCCACACTACAGAAGAAAGATGGGACGAACTTGAACACATAACATAAAACATAATGTAACCCTCACAAAGGAATAATATTAAGGGGGTTTACAGTTTATCTCTGCTCCTTTCTGAGAAACATCTGGATTCAGCTACCATAAAGGAAAACAACTATGTGTCTGTTAGCTGACCTCTCCTCACTTTTGACAATTGCCATCTGTGGTCATATGGTCGAAGGCTCCTTCTTAAAGATGAATCCTGCACCCCCCACATCCTTGCTTTAAGTCAGATGTATTCATAGATTTTCTCAGATTCCAGGCGTGTCTTCTGGCATTTGTTTTTTGTATTCTATTTAATCTGTAACTATACAAATGTAAACAGTATAACTTTATCATTAGAGTAAGTGTCAATCCCAAGTGCACATCTAAATAAATAATCTTTTCATGAGTGCTGATATAGAGTATAACAACACTTAACTATCATTATACTTTACAGGTGATCTAATAATAGCTAATTACAGACATTGTGAAATTTCGTTTTTGTAAAATAAGCTGAATTTGGACAAATCTTCTACTTCATTGTTGGTTTATATTTTATTGTTATATTTGTTATTTTCAACATTGTACAATACTGAAGATACATAGAGACATAGAGATTTAGACAGAACAAATATGGGATTATGTAGTCAACAAAATAAGGTCTACCTGGAATGGTTTTCAATTCACAGACTGCCTTGTCAACACTTATATAGTGACATTTCTTGCCATTTTAAAGTGCTTTAGATCATCAGAGGAAGGGTGGGTACAGTCAATAGCCCTATTAGTGCTGCTGCAACTACAACAAATCCATATTATGGCAAGATACAGCTGAGTAAAGAAAAAAGACATTCCGTCATTACTGTAGGGAATGAAGGTCAGTGAGATGTAGAGAGGATGAACAGATGGTGCTAGAATTTGTGGTTCCCACTTCGAAGCATGAAAGAGGTTTGGCGACAGGGAGGCAGCGAGGAGGGTCCGGAGACTGCTTATAGGCTTATAGGAGAAAACTGGAACAAAGCCTTCAGAATAACAACATCAGGGAGGTCTGGAAGGGCATGAGGACCATCACTGGCTACAAGTCCAGTAGCCAGGTAACTGAGGGGACTGTGGATCGGGCCAATTGAATACATTTTTCAACAGATTCCAGGCTGAGCCTCAGAACCCCCTGCATTTTACTACAGGTTCCTCAGTCCCTCGCCCACACAACTCAGCCACCACCCAAGTGATGTCCATCTCAGCAGATCAGGTGAGGAGACTGTTGAACAAGCTTCACCCCACAAAGGCTGCAGGGCCAGATGGAATCAGCCCAAGGGTGCTGAAAACCTGTGCTCTCAAGCTATGTGGTGTTCTCCAACCCAATTTCAACCTCAGTTTGCATCTGGAGAGAGTTCCTCTTGGGTGGAAAAAGTTGTGCTTAGTTCCTGTGTTTAAGAAGCCACGTCCCAGTGTCCTCAGTGACTACAGACCAGTGGCTCTGACTTCACACATTATGAAGGCTTTTGGGAAGCTGATCCTGGAGTCCCTCCGACCTCTGGTCAGACCCTCACTTGACCCCCTCCAGTTTGCCTACCAACCCCATCTTGGAGTGGATGATGCCATCATACATCTGCTCCATCGAACCTACACCCACCTGGACAAGCCCGGGAGCCTAGTGAGGATTATATTTTTTGATTTCTCCAGTGCATTTAACACCATCAGGCCTGCACTGCTGGGAGAGAAATTAAAGAACATGCAGGTGGACTCTCCCCTGGTTTCATGGATCATGGACTACCTCACTGACTGTCCCCAGTATGTCCGCCTGCAGAACTGTGTGTCTGACACTGTGGTGTGCAGCACAGGTGCTCCACAGGGAACAGTGTTGTCCTCCTTCCTCTTCACCCTGTACACCTCAGACTTCAGGTACAACTCAGAGTCCTGCCACCTTCAGAAGTTCTCTGATGACTCTGCAGTCGTAGGATGTATTGAGAGTGGAGACATCACAGAGTACCAGGGATTGGTGGACAGTTTTGTGGACTGGTGTGGACTCAATCTTCTGAAACTGAACATTGTTAAAACAAAGAAGTTGGTGATTGACTTCAGGAAATCTGCTAGTCCTGCCACCCCTCTCTCTATACAGGGGGAGGAGCTGGAGGTCGTATCAGAATACAAATACCTGGGAGTGTTTTTAAACAATAAATTGGACTGGACCAAGAATCTTCAATACTCCTATCATTATCTTCAATACTCCTATCATTATCTTCAATACTCTGTATATATTAAGTTTTTGTAACAATGTTATTTTGTATTTTGTGTTGGTGTAGATCTTTTCTGGGTGTGGACTTTTCTTCGGTCTGTATGAGAGCAACTGTAACAAGGCAAAACAATTTCCCTCTGGGATTAATAAAGTGCTTTGAATCTTGAATCTTGAATCTTGAATAGTGTGGGGGTGCTTTGCTGGTTACAATGTTGGTGACTTAGTCAAAATTGAGAGCACAATTAACCAGCATGGCTACCATAGCATTTTGCAGAGCACATGCCATCTTGGTGCCGAGTGGTTTGCACTCAGTGAGACCATCATTTGTTTTCCAACAGGTCTATGACCCCAAACAGACCTCTTGGTTCTGTAAGAGCTATTGTCTAAGAAGAACAGTGATGGAGTGCTGCATCAGATGACCAGGCCTCCACAATCACCCGATCTGAATCCAGTTGAGATGGTTTGTGATGAGTTGGAGCAGAGAGTGACTAAAAAGCAGCCAACAAGTACTCAAAACCTCTGGAACTTCAAGATGGTTAGAAAACCAATCCAGGTGACTGACTGAGAGAATGCAAAGAGTGTGTAAAACTGTCATCAACACAAACTGTATGGGATGAGATCGCTTTCTTTAATCAAGAGCGTAGTTTTTCAATTTGAGAGCACACTTTAATGACTTTGTTATGCTTTCTTTCAAAACCATTTCCTCGCATTCAAAATGTCTCTGCTCGCTCTCCGAGTTGCTCTGCTCACATTTAAATCTGTATTTGTGCTCTCAGATTTCCTGCTCCTCGCACACATTTCCAGTGCTCCTGCTCAAATCCTCCTCCTTGCTCTCCGTTCCTACTGCTCGCTTTCAAAACGTCTCATGCTTGCTTCTGGTTTGAACAACCTGAGAGGACCCTATCAAAATTCACCAACCAATCGGATGCCAGGGCTAGCTGACCAATGACATTATCGGTTACATTGTGGATGAGCAGTTACTTTACCTATTTGGAACAGAAGAAAAGTGACTTCGGAAGAAAGCCAAATATCCTATCATGCATTTCATACTATTTAGCAACAATAGCAAATTAACACACAAATGTTTTTGAGCAAAAGGAGGATTTGAGCAGGAGCACTGGAAATGTGTACATGGAGCCGGAAATCTGAGAGCACAAATACAGATTTAAACGCGAGCAGAGCAAATCTGAGCGCGAGCAGACACATTTTGAATGCGAGAAAAGGGTTTTGAGAGGAAGCATAACAAAATCGGAACATTAAACCGTTAAAGTGTGCTCTTAAACTCAAAAACTACACTCTTGATTAAAGAAAGTGGACTCATCCCATAAAACTGTGGCTACTTTGAAGAATTGAAAAGAAAAACAGAAAGAAAAAGTTCTCCATTCAACTACGGTAAGCTAAAGAAAACACATCAGCTGGTATTGACTTTACACATTAATGACATGTAACATATTGATGATTATTATATTGCATTTGTGCAAATACATCCCTTTAATTCTTCATTCATTTTACCTGTACATTAAAAGGAGAATATAGATAAAGAATATAGATTTCACAACAAAATCAACAATAAAAACATTAAAAACACAGAAAAAATTAAAATAAAGAAAAATAAATAATTTGGTAGGATTTTAATTGTGCAGTGGTATAAATGGCCAGGATGTGCAGATGACCAGGCAGTTTAAAGTGCATGTAACAGAAAAAGTGCAAGATCCAAACATAGCTTTTTACCATTTTGTGTGAGTAGATGTTTACATTGTATCCCCTTTCCAGGCCTTTCATGTATCGTATCCCTTCTTACTGAGATAACATATGAATCCAAACATGAATAATGGTAATTTATTACTAGCCATGCCTCACCTACCGCACATAATCACACATCTCCACCTGTTGCACCACACATTTGACCTTGTGTTTGCTGGGGATGGATTAATGGAGACACTGTGATGCACTGACAACCTCACTCGTGTTCATGCAGACTGATGAATTGACAGTGAAAAGCCAGCAAGTGCAGCCACCCATCCTACAATCACTCTCAAGGATTAGATTTTCAGTGTGCTTAGTGTAGGGATTAAAGCCTGCTGTGTAATACAAGGATGCCATTAGTTTGATTTAACAGACACAGGACTGAATGTCTTCCTGTATATTTTCTAATAAAGTTCTCTGTCTGTAGAGTTTATATGCACTATGGCCATTCATTTATCTCTCCTTGTATTTTTAAGTCAATGCTGGGGGTTTTATCTCTAACTTTAACAAAAAACACATTTCCTTTTATTCACTCTGGTTTTCATTTTCTGCATATGTATTTCAGAGACACTTGATCTAAAACTTTAATATTAGTAATATAATACATCATCTCATAAATGTAGGAGAAATCATTTTAAAATAAATTTACTCACAACACATAAGTTACTCCATATAATAGCACAATGTACATCATGTGGTGGTACAAATTGACCTGTAAAGGCTGTTAGTCAGAAAGTTACACCTCTGGCTAACAACCAAGTATAATTTTGGAATTATCTGACCTCTTCAATTGCTAAAAACAGATGTACATGTGATACCTGCGTAAGATCCCATGTCTAAAAAACAAATATCCAATAGAACCACATGGTTTTCACTTTGTGTGGCTGTAATATTGCTGTCAGTCAATTAAAAAAATGTAATCCAGCTAGTCACAGTTATAGGCTGTGATTAGTCATGATCGATCGATAGATAAAGTGGGATATGGCAAGCGAGACTTAATTACCTCTCCTTGCTAACAACAGAAATGTGCTGTCAGTCGGCTAACAACAGCAAACTCAATGCTTCCCTGTGCTGACTGTTCGACTGTGTACATGACAAAAAAGACACCAGCAAATCTGGGAAAACTATGATGTTGAGCTACATCACTTAGTTTTCAAAGGTAATAAGATGCAAAATACTGATTAAATGAAGAAAGCCACTTTCATTAAGAACTAACAGCATCAAAATAAAATATAATGACATATAAACAGCATCAAATTAAAATATAATGACATGTAAACGGGATCAAATTAAACTATAATCACATATAAATAGCATCATATTAAAACAGAAACAACCTTATCCTACCTGAACACTTTCTCATGTGGTTCTTGCTCTTTCCCTTTCTGCTGACTCTATCCTCCTCCCTCTCTCCCTCTCTGTCCTCTAACCTATTGTGCTGTCAACCAAAAGGCAACCGCAACAACAAACATCCAATAAGCTCCATATCAATACATTTCAGTGCTATGTTACTTTGACTTTACTTTCTCATGTGAGCTTGGCTGTTAAAAAAAGAATCCTGCTTATCCATCTATGGAAAAACAGACATTCCAGCTTAAATTGTTTATCCTAATATAACTTTAGCTTATGTAATTATACAGTGAATACATTATGCTAATGCTAGGATAGCAAACTATGTCAATTCACATTCTTAGTCTTCACAACATGGAGCTATAACCAGTTGTTATCTTTCCAGCCTATAGTGTAATTCTAATTTGACTCACCATTTGTTTTGATAGCTTTTGATAAAGAAACTTCGTTCAGAAGACCAGATGGAAATTAAAAATTCTAGATTAAGCTCATGTATTTACACATTAATGTTGGTAGCCCTAGTCTGTGTACGTCTCAGCTTTTCCACTAATGTAAAGCACTACAATAACAACGGCAGCACACAGCGTTTCCTTACAAGCGCTGCCCCTGACTCACATTGTCGTCAAAACACAGTGGTTCCAACATTTTTTCTGCTGCTTGCAGTGATTCCAGTGGATTGTGATTACATCTACTAAGAAATCCTTGCTGTTACATCATAGACCTGAGTTTTACTCCAGAGTCCCAGATGTGATTTGCTTTAGGCAACAAAAGCACTTTGGTTAAGGTTAGGGAATTATTGTTGTTTTGTTTAAAGGTAAATTAACACAGTGTGTTTGAAGTCGCTGTAGTTTTCCTTTATATAGTCGGAGCACAATCTTCCCCTAACTGAACCAAGCGTAAAACCATCTGTAAAACTGTAATAACGCTGTTGTCATAAAAGCTGGATGTTTTACTGCAAGAGCAGATATTTTAGTGGAAATGAAAAACACTGTAAAGGAACATTTCATTGTGATGTTCAGTAAGAATGTTTCACCATTTACATGGTGTCAAAATAACAGGGATGTTCAGATAGGTCTGGTGTTGTGCTGATTTCCACCAGTTTTCATAACATTCAAAACTTTGAAAGTTTTATTAATGGATAAGGTTTTAACTACATCCAGAATCAGCTACATTACATCGGTCTGAGTTTGCATTTATTTATGCCCCTTTCAAGCAAGATAAGCCTTTCAGGTGCTTGTGATGACATAGAAAATCTTAGCTCAGGAGATCAGACTGGAATGAATCGCTTTTGTGTCCCGTTGGTGTTCTCATTCAATTTGCGGCGCTGTGGTCAGTGGTGTTTGAGATGCAGCCAAGTTCCTCCACAGCACCTGGCTTTGTGCACAGGGGACACGGTCATGTTCAAACAGGACAGCGACAAGTTCTGAAGACTACTGTTGTTTTTCTCATGATTGTCTTTGTACATTCCTGCAGACTCAGCAGGAGAATCTGAACCAGAACAGCAGAGAAAAAAGAAAAATACACTACTTTTGGTCTGATTTATTATATAATGAAACGTTATAGAAAGACAAAGGGTTCTAGAGTGACACCACAGATAGCCTAACTAGCTAAATGAATCACTACTAACCAGGCCCATAAACTAAATTCATGATGCCATGGATCATTAGGCTCGTAGATGTCCGCTGACATGTTAGTTAATTCCTATGGCTAAGGCCAGCCCCTAGGGTAAACCCATGGAAAATAATTTAATGCTCCTTTAATAATCTTATATCCTATGGCGATGGATGATGGGAAATTGACTCACATTCCAGCTGTATGGGCAGAGTGTAAAAAATCACAGTGTATCTAAATGGCAAATTTAATTGCAAAAGAAAACAAAATTCTAATTAAAATGACATAACAATGGATTAGTGTTTATTTAATGAATAACCATGGTATTTTTGTTACATCTTTACGCACTATAGGCTATGTAGGTTAGCTAGTTCTACCCTCTAGGTTTTTCCTTTTTGCATTTAAAAAACAACAACAAAACAATTTTATGCATTTTTATCAGTTGTATATAGTTGTATAATATCAAATCATACAGACAGGAACTGTAATAGAATAAACCAAACTGTAGAAGAGAAAGAAAAATAATACAATGCTGTTAAAAAGTATATATCATTTACAAACTGCATTGTTTGGTTATCTTTGTGTAACATTAAAATTTGTTTGATGATCTGAATCATTTAATTGTGACAAATCTGCAAAAAAACGGGGCAAATACATTTTCACAGCACTGTATGCAGCCATGCTAACTTTCCACTGTTCATGTACATATCCTTACTTCCATGGTTTCATTTTAAATAGCACATTTAGCCCAGCTTGCTTTTCAAACAATTGGTATTTTATTGACGATTTTCTCTTTCTCAATGCTCATTTCAATCTTTTCAACAAAATCTGGTCTGCATAGATGTCTACACATTTTCTCCAACACTCCAACCAAACTGTATCACTTGTGAAATATCTGATGAGAATACTGCACATTGTAGGTAGATTAAAGGTTTATTTTAAGTGTGAAGCAGTTGTTTACATATGGAACATGGAAATGAGGCAAATCACATTTTAGTCTTGGTGATATCTTGGTTCGGGATGAAGGCAGGGTTTGTTTCTCTCAGACAGCTTTTCTTTATCTAGATCAAGCCGACACCAACCATATTCTAAAACGTCAACTATATGTATTGTGTTGTGCATTGCTTATTCACATCATATCCCTTTCTTTAATCTTTCCATCTTTCCTCCGAGATTTCACCATTTCCATCTCTGCTCTTTGATTCTTTCGCTCCCGATTCTGACATTTCATTGTAATGTCTGAGTCAACACACTTTGCATATATCAGTATATTATTAGATTTATGCTCATCTGCCTTCAAATCACACACTCTGTTTGTTCCACTGCACCAAGCCTGCTGGTGAACAGCGGAGTGTAGAAAGAAAAAGTGATTGACCTTGTGTGTAAAGATAGATTTAATGCTACACTTTTGGTGACAATAATAAATTCTGCTTAATATCACCTCAAGTGCAGTTTGAAGGCAAACCTGTTAGATGTATCTTTTCATGGATACAGTGTTATAAACTTGAGCAATACGGTTTTTATCTCTCGCTATTCTATCAAGCTCAAGTGTCATTCAGCACTGCAACTCTTAAGCAGTTTTTATCCTTGGACCCAAATGAAATTCAGCCGTGAACCAAAATGAAAATTTGATTCTATCACCTTGGCAGTGAGTCTCATTACAACATATTATTTCCCTTGTCATGTGGGAGTTCAGTAGAAACTCCAGCTTAGACGGACAATTACTGGATTTATCAATAGGCGAGCCAGCAGGTGAGTGGGAGTTTGAAGTAAATGCTTTTGCATTGTACAGGACTCTGTAAGTGTGAACTCCCACTGCAAAAGCAACTGAATACGTGTTACTCCCTCGAATAATATTGTGTTTGCATGAAAAAAAAAGTAACAAAATGAATCCAGTGTGTGATAAAGTGGGAAGCAGGGCACCACTACTTGCTAGAAAACAGTATGAGTTTGTTCAGTCTCTTCCTACCAAAGTCCAGTCATGGTTTTATTAGCAGTTTTCATAGTTGCACATATTGCAGTTAAAGAAAGCTCATTCAAACATGGAAACATGGAGGCACCAATAATGCTAATACTCTCGCTCATTTATTTCCAGTGTGATGGAAAAGGTGGAGCCCAAGCTTTCGAATAAACGCCGTCCAACACAGAGTTTACAGAGAACAAACACAAAATCAACCACTTTCATCCATGGGCAGTTAACATTCTAACTGACCAGATTTGTGCATGTGGATTATAGTGGATGAGGTGAACTAGTGTGAAGTGATCTGGGCTGTGAAACTATTTGCTGAAACTCAACAAAAAGCTCCATATGCCAACAGGAGAAAGTCACAGTTTCTCTGTAGGTGGTTATTACCTCGTTCTCTGAGCTTGAATTCTGTGAACATCCATGACTGTAACTTTTATGTCACATTCAGACCTGAAAACAAACAGCTATCATTAAATGAAACTTTCATAATCCCACTTACACAACATCAGAGAAGGTTGGAGAAGTAAAAGGATACCCCGCTAAGGATTTAAAATTCATCACAAGAAATTAAATTCTCTAATTGCGAGTAAACAAGAGATTAAAAGAAATAAAAGTGTGAGTTAAACAGTGTTTCATGGACAAATTGGCAAAACAGGAGGGAGAAGAAAAATAATCTTACATTCAGCACCTGAAATACTGGGATAAATAGAAAATTGGCTAGTTGTCTTATAATCCTTCATATAAGCCATTAAAATGAAATGCAAAATACTGTATAATAATGTTTTGTAGTTTCCTACTGCTTTACAGGAGTAAATCTGTTTTTATCAGCAGTAACTTAAACAGGCTGGTGGGAATAATAGAATACCAAAATTTATTTGTCCAAGTGAGGTCCTCGCTGATGTGGACGCCAAGGTATTTAAAGGTGCTCACCCTCTCCACTTCATGCTCCAGGATGAACAGTGGCTGCTGAGGTCTCCTCTCCTTCCTCATGTCCACTATCATCCCCTTTGTCTTGTCTGTGTTGAGGGTGAGGTTGTTGTCCACTCACCATGACACCAGACTGGCCTCCTCCCTCCTGTAGGCCGCTTTGTCCCCGCCGATGATGCGTCTTATCACTGCGGTGTCGTCTGCGAACTTCAGGATGATGTTGTCCTTGTGAGAGGCGACACAGTGGAATGGGTGTAGAGGATGGGGCAGAGAAAGCACCCCTGTGGAGTTCCAGTATTTGTGATAATGCTGGCTGAGGTCCCATTACCAAGCCTAGGAGGCCATCACAGAGAGTGGGGTGCAGGCCAAGTGTGCCAAGATGAGAACCTGTTTGCACATCTGTCTGAAGACAGACTCGTCTTTCTTACTCAGGACATTTTATCATCTGGCGCTTCATCACCGACTGATTCACTTGACCTAATTATGTGCTATTAGACGATGAGACACCTGAAGAATTTGTACAGGTAAAGTGAGACATAAATTAAATCTACCTCAACCTGTAGCATAAAGCCGACAGTGATGAAAGCTACAGTTTTGTTAATGTGAATATTTCAGTGTCCATTTGCTGGATATTCTGCTCCTGTGCTGATTTTCTACATTATTATTTCATTATATAACTGTACGCAGCTTCTATCTCAAACATATGCTATTAAAATACACAACAATATTGTATTGTCTGCTCCAATCAAACAGATTTTGAGATTTGTAATGCTTTTAGCCTGACAGGCTGATTAGCAAACATCACGTCTAAATTCAGTTCTGTGGTGGATTTTTCAAAAGTAATTCTTTTGAAACATTTATGAAACCTGATCCTCTGTGACAGTCACACAGTGAACCCCAGCGCACTGGCAGACATACGTCAAAACCATTTAAACAGCAATCCTTCAACCTCTCTGTCTAGATCCACCAACTCCCTCACTCCCATCCCTCATCCCGTTCACTTCTTCATTATCTCAGTTTGACTCCACACCTTCCTCTGTGTTTCTCACCAACACACTCACACACAAAAAGCTGTAGTTCCAGTGAGCAGACCGACAAATTGCAGTAGTTCTGTTTAAAGTTGTGAATTATATTTCAGATGTTTGCAGTTTGAAGTGCTGTGACTCAGGCCCAATACTTTTACACACACAAAAAAAATGTATATCAGCTTAGAAAAGCTGGTATCGTGTACCTTACTCTAGCCTGTTTCCTCTCTTACAAGCACACTCACGCCTTAGGTGCAATCATCCTCGCTGGCCTGTGACTGACTTGACAAATGTGCTGTGGAGCAGTGCTCTGACAGTATAGAGTCACCTGGTCTCATGTGGAAACCTGTGGGCTTTTCCCTTCAACACCCTTATCACAACATCATGCAACTACAACAGCTTACAGTCATCTCCATAAGCACTGAAATGGCAAAGTCAACTCGTGAGTTTGAAGACATTGTTTAAAATCAAAGCATTGAGTATCAGGTAAGTAAATAAGTTAAAATAATTTACTTTGTGTTTTCTGGCATCACCAAACTGGTTCCATATGTTGTTATTTAGACCAGAAGCACCTTGCAGCTACCTAACAGCTTCACTACGTCCACTGTGCTTCACAGATGAGCTTGCATGACTTGGATCAGCAGTAGCTCTTCTCAGTACAAATTCAAATTTTCTTTCTGATTCTTCCTGCTGATGCGACGTTTGCATCTTGTGCTATGGTCTCTGTATTTCCGCTCATGAAACCTTCTTCAAATGACAGACTGTGACACCTTTACCCATGTTCTGTGGAGGATGTTGGTGACGTCACTAAGTGTTGTTTTGGGGTTTTCTTATTGCCTGTTGTTGTCTACCTTGGCTAACCCGTACTATAAATGTTGCTCAGTAATACAGTGGTTTCTTTCTTTTTCTAGCTTTTAAAATTGTTATACTGGCTATGCCTATTTCCTTCTTTTTCACATTCAAAATGGTTTTCTCTCTGGTTTTCATGTTAATTTATCCTTTTTAACAGCAATTGCAATCTTCCCAGGTGAAAACAAAGGCTAAAGTAGTTATTTGGGGCTATTCAACATTTGAACAAGAAATAGCTACATGTTACAGTAACGTGTCATATATAGTTTACTATGTCAAGGTGTAAATACCATCAAATAGAAGCTGAAAACTTTTTTTACAGCCTCACATCTTTCTTTTGATGTCTTCAAGTGTCTTCATTCGTCCAATCCCAGCTGTCATTGGGAAAGAGTCGGGATACTCGCTGGACAGGTTGGCAGTCTATCACAGGACCAAATGTCTTCACTGCACAGCACACATGAATCAATTGGCCTTGAAATTAATTCCAAGACTTTTTGAGGTAACTGTAATTTGTCTTTTTCCTACTTTACAGAATGTCACCACAGCTAGACTGGTGTTATCAGACCCTGACATGGAGAAAATCATCCTCACACCTGGCCCAATGTCACAGCTTGTTGTCAGCCCTCAGTCAGGCTGCAGTGAGCCAGGAGCCTGGAGTCAGCACTGACAGCAGCTGCAGTGGTCTGGGTTCTCCACAGGTTTCATATCACCTGCGCTATGGCTTATTTGCACTGACTTATAGAGTTGAGTTAAGGTACTCCCCCACAAATCAGGTATGCCATGGTGAAGCTCTGTGTTCCATTAGGCAATAGCTTTGGGCATTATACAACCTGACTGCAGCCTTTAGGTCGCCTAAGGACTGCTGTCTGGGCCCAAATCAGAACGTGACAGACCTTTGCAAGAAAACTTAAGGCCAGAAACACCTTGCAAAATCTACCCCGATGCTAAATCTCAGATGTCTTTAAAGTCCAGCCACCTTTGCTTCTATGATTTGGTCATTCTTCCTATAAGAAGCTTATGGGAGCACATTATTTCAGCTTTTATGCAAGAATGTGCAAGAAACCATTATATTACATTAGCCTGTATAACCCTATTTTCAGGGTGCCTCTTGTAGGAGATAAAGTCAGTGCTTTTCAGACAAATGTCATAGAGTGAGCCTCCCTCTAAACCTAGAGAGTGTTTCTTCTTCAGGGCAGTCAGAGTGAGCTCCTTATTACATCACTAAGTGGAAGAAAAGCTGCCAATATCATGTTAGAAAATCTGAAATATAGCAGAGAGAAAAATTGCTCAAGTGCTTAAAAGCTTCCAGATATTGTATATGTTATAGAGTGAGGCATTTATGTTGGGCCTAGCTGCAATTATTAAATGTTCGGTGTATCGGATTTGGGGTGCATTTCTAATATTTATTTCTTTATAGAAACTGCTGTAAGTCATATAGACTACACTAAGGTATAGAAATGAGGGCATGGAATTGATAGAATTTTGAAGAGGTGGTACAAGTACACACACTCAAGTCAGTAAAAGTATATGTAATTGAAGTACCACTTGAAATTCTACGCTGAAGTTGAAGTAGAATAATAGATTTCTCAGTTTGACTGAGTAACTGATAAAATAATTACTGTGCGTTTAAACGCTATTGACCTTAATACTATTGTCCTGTACACATCTAATTTGTTCATAGTATGTCAAGTTTGTATTTGCATCAACGTGTTCTTAGTAACAAAAGTAAGTAAGTCCTCATGATGCATAATGATGCAGTATGGATTACATAATTACTGAAATATTAATATGTCAATGTATCTTCTTTGTGTGCTGTCTAGTGGTTAATCTATAAGAATCAGTATACTAATATATTTATTAATTATGTTATAATGTATTATAAATCAACATATGCAAAGTAAGCAGTAACTAACTAGTTTTCAAATAGTTGTAGCTGAATAAAAACTACAATATTTCCTTCTTAAATGTAATAAAATAAAAGTAAATATACTTAGTTTAATACCTAGCTAGTCTTTGCCAAAGGAAATTAGTGTAAGGAGTTACTGTAAGTTGTTGTGGGATGTGACGTACAATGACTATTACATGAATACTGCAGCTAGTTAAAAACACCAGTGTTGTTCATATGTAATGATGATGACGATGATGAGCATGTTGATGTAGATGTGTTAGCTATGGTTGTTTTAAAAAATAACATATACATTTTGTTTTGCCTCTCATATCAATTTCACATCTGTTGTATTCAGATGATGACAAATGTACATTTGTTACATTACCATTATACATATGTGTGTTTTATGAATGACATTATACATAAACATCTGTATCAGTGTTTTCTACTTCATTATGCTGTGGTATACACAGCTACATGTGTCACCGTTCCATTCAGCTCAGAGATATGAGAAAACTGCTCCATTATTAAAACAATTTCACTGTTTACTCTCTCGGTGTGTGACAATAAGGACGTGTGTGTAAGCTGCCATGGAAAATGTGTGTGAATGTGAGGCTGAACGACTCAAGACAACATCATGGGGGAAGTAATGAGACATGGAGAGAATGAAAAGAGGCCTTTACTGCCTCCTAGTGGAGATATGGGTAAAAAAAAATCAAATCAAATCAAATAAAAAGTCAAACTGGCTGCCAGGGTGGCAGCAATAACATCATGCTGCTGTGTGGCCTCTCACTGTTACATTACATTTGCAGAGTGGTGGTGCATCCCTGAGCTGCAGCTACACAGGTTAATCAGATCATTAGCCTGTGTTGTGTTGTGCTACTCTAGAAGCTGTCATGACAACATTTATTAAACCAAATATTAATTATTAACTGTGTATAGAAAATAAGAAATGACAGACACACACTTTTAATGGTGGAGCTGAACTGGACACAGATTCTAGATATTTTTATCTTCTTCTAAAACATGTGTTACTGTTCCTGAACAACAACAGCAGATAAACAATAACTATTGTTTTTGCGGTACAACCAAGTGAAAGACTTTCGACAGACTTTCTCCCCTCTGGCTTTAACCTATACTTTTGATTAAGAATTGTAGAAACTTTTGCTGGATTATTGTTTATGGATCCTGTTTGTTTGTGCGCGTGTGTGCGTTAATGTTGACTGTACCGGTGACGTAACGGCCCCTGGGCTCATCTCTCTCTCTCCCTCAGTCACAGACACACACACACACACACACACACACACAAATGCAGTCAGGCAGCAGCAGACGCTCTGTGCTGCTCTCACTGTGCGGAGCGGAGGAGGACCGACGGCACAGGCTGTAGTTATGCCTCAGCTCTGGGAATATATATCTCATCTCTCCCTCCGTCTCTCACACCGCGCTCTGTTTTTCGCCTTTGCTCCCAGACTAGTTCACTTTCCTGTCTCTTGGAGAAGGCACTAAGGAAAGCCGCCCGTGCGCCATGGTGCGTCTTTGCGCGTTATTTGTGGATTTTTGTTTTTCAAGTGTGTTTTTTCTTGTGCCTGGACTGAATTAAAGCGCTTTTTTTCTGCGTGGATGGAAAAGCGGGTAACGTTTCGCAGTGTCTCTGTGAATGTTTGGCCGCAGCTGCCGGTGATCTGCGTGCAGCCACGAAGGAAAACGTCTCTCTCTGTAAGAAAAGAAGGGGTTGCAATACAGCGGCTTTTTCTTCCCTCTGATTCCCCCTCTATCTCTGACAATGTGCCAAGTCCATCCACCACACAGGATCCTGGTGATTTGCAGCGGTTTCGCTTTTTTATCTTTTGATGGATTGATTTTCTAAGGGTGTATTTTTTTTTTTTTTTTTTTT
>OMLM01020495.1:81124-96423 GCA_900302695.1 Helostoma temminkii | reverse complement strand
AGTGAAGGAAAGAGAGGGAATGTGCTCACACACACACACACACACACACACACACACACACACACACACACACACACTCTCTCTCTCTCTCTCACTCGCATACACACACAGGGGATATAAGGGAGGGTTGGAACACGTGCAGCTTTGCACACCAATGAGGAAGCTTTCTCCACAGAACACTCTCCTCTCTTATCTCGCAGCTCTGGGACTCTTGTGAGTGACAGAGTGAGTTCATTTATTCATCTACTGTATGAGTGAACGTCAGTATCACTGCAGGAGCCTCCTGTTTTTTTCCCCTTTGATAGGACTGAAACGTATAAAAGTGACCCCGTCCAATTTCACCCCCCTCTCAGACTCGTATGATAAATTCCTATTATGTGGCTCAGTGTTTGGGTAAGGGATTCAGAGATGACTTTGAAGCATAAGGGCTGTTGCTTTGACTTGATTTATAAAAGGCCTTTCCGGCAACATACTGTAAGTGTGTGTTGACGTTTTCTGACTTTTGTGCGATCCATTGTGTGTGACGCTGCAGTTTGACACATACGATTTTAATCATTTTGCCGGAGATTGCTTCAATCCATTTTCCTCTCCTCGCTGCTGTGTGTGTGCATCTACTCTGTGATGTGTGGATGCTTATTCCATCAGTCAATTTAGCTGTTCCCCCCATAAATCATTTTCAATTATGTTCAAGTCATCCTGAGCTGTCATATCTTATTCGGGGGTTTGTGTTTCATTTAGGCATCTGTGCACAGTGATTATGTCTGAGGGCAATTATTTAATTTAGCTCTGCTTGGATATTATCAAGATATACAAGATTTATGAATCTCCAATGTTGTTGCGAGGTTTGTGATAGTCTTGCTGATGAGCATTTTGTAGGACTGGATTTGAGTTAATTCATCTTTAACTGTGACCAGATTAAACTCCTTGGGGGTCCTTGGGGAAAAAAAAGTTCAGTTCATTTAATTTCAGTTTATTTAAAGTAATCTCAAGGCACTTCATAATGTAAGGTTTAAGATCTTACAGAATACAACAGTATAATACAATACAATACATACAGACATATGTAGAAAAACCAACAAATCCCTCTTAAACAGGACTAGGAGACAGTGGAGAGAAAAAAACTCCCTTTATCGGAGGAAAACTCCAGCAGAAGCAAACTCAGGGTGTGCAGCCATCTGCCTCCACCGGTTTAGGTGGGTGGAACGTGGAGAGAGGAAAGAACAACGGACCATAAAACAACAACAGCAAGCAGCAGACAGAAACGTTGCAGTTGCAGGGTTATACATTATATTTCTTCACTTAGCCAAGTCCATTTTGCCATTAGGCAAAGCAGACAACTTCTAAAGGACCTCTAACTCCTAGGATCCTCCAGTCATTGTGTTCACTGTGTCATGTGACACTGTGTCATGTGACATTGCTTGTTTGTTTAATGGTGAATTTGCTCAAGATTGCGCCCCACTGCAACAGCAAAATTGTGTCCTGTATCGTATTTCAGCGGATACAAAGTGTTGGGTTTTGTGTCGCGTTTACACAATTTACTGAATAAAGCTGTAGACTCAGGATGGGCTAGTGTTTGGTCATTCTACATGTTTTATTTGTCAGCTTAAAGTCAGTTGTGTCTCTGACTGACAGAACCATGTGACTTGCATTCAATCAAAATATTATCCTTATTAATTCTTTGTTTCTCTGTGGGAAATCCACCCAATACTACACTACATACTACATACGTATGGCTGAAGGATGTGTTTTTACCTACAGCATGTATATTGAATGCTGCTTCTGAAGTATAATGTATCTTTAAGTATCAGGTCAGAGTTGGTACTGAATTTTGCACAGTTCTAAAACCTTGACGCCTGTTTTAGCCTTTTGGCATTGCCTGAAATTAGTTCTGTGGTTAACACGAGTGACTTTTCATGTATTATTCTATGACATAAAATACATCAGTAAATACCTAACTTGTGCTTTTTTAAGCTGTTGCTAACAAGCTAAGAGACTGTCTGGAACATTGAACGTCACTGTGCTGAGCCTCATATCATATCATAGAGTATAGATCTATCAGGAAAAGCTTTATGTAGAAGATGCAAGCTTGCTGGATGAATGTAAAAATCTCATTGGCTTTTTGCTGAGGTAACCAGGGTGTTAGTGGTAGTGGTGGGTTCACTGGGGACTGCCTTGTGGCAGCCATGTCTTTCTACTTCACCGCTTCCATATTCATTTTATTCCATGTCAGTGGCTGTGTTCACATGCAACCTGTGATCTGTAAATAGCTCTGATTACGAATGATGCAACCTCCTAATAATGCTTGGGTAACACTGGATTAACCTGATCAACCTTTAATTGGTTATAATTTGTCCGAAGGACCTGCGCGAACCTTTTAAAATTCTGCCACATGCTGTGTTAGTGAAATCACACTTAGGCTTGCACGTTACAGAGTCATTCAGGAAGCAGCGTGGCATGTCTGGAAGATCTGCTATTTGAGAGAGAACTGATGGCATAAACACGGCTTGTCCCATGTATGACGATACTGTAATCTAGAGGGGAAATGCTCTGTGTCGAGACACACTTGTTATGCAGTAGACAGCAGAGATAGCACAGTCAGCCAAGCAGAGAGAGACATGCCTGCTGTGGATCCTGTGTCGCGGTTGCATCTAATTAAAATGTAAATAACCCCTTTACATGCAACTAGTGAGTCATCTTAATGATTGTTCTTGATTGATTTACTGATTTGCAGTTTTTCCACATAGAGCCAATATAAAGCCACGTTAGCTGCTATCTTGTTTAAATGTTCTCATGATGGATTAAAACTGCAGTAATAGCATATTTTCAGGTCAGTAATTATGTGCATTGTGAAATATGGATTGTGAAATTTATCCACACAGCTTCTCTGAGGACCGTTTTAGTCTCTTCAGGTCCTTTGTTTTGGATTTGTCCCCATTGCGTCTGTTTTAATTACACTTTGTTTCCAGAGGCAGCAGGTCGCTGCTGTAATTGAACATTTTGAGGGACACACTTTATGCCTGCACAGTATCAAACGGCAGAAAATTAATGAGTAGCAGTTGAAGATGTGACATTTAGCAGATGAGGAGCCACCGACCCCAAATGAATGCAAATATGTGTGTTGCATCTGCAAATAGGGAACTGTTTGTTACTGTTACGAGGCGATAATTTGTTAATTAGTTATTTATCACATTTACAAAGTGATAATTTGTTCATTTTGCATTTACAGCTTGTTGCTGCTCCATTCATTTTTTTTTTTTTCTTGCAGGGTGTGGTTATAAAGATGGTTAATTAATGTGCATTGTATCATATAAAAATAAATCAAATAAGGAAAAGATCACTTTTTCCAACCAACAGACATAATCAACTGTTGGCTTTTTAATATGAATGACGCGCTACACCAGAGTGCCTGGGATGTGGTGGAGGTGGTTGGTGGGTGTACAAATCACGAGACTGTTACCCTAGAAATCCAGTAGCTGTTTTCCACTGTATGGTATTGGACTAACTAAACTCCACACATCTTTTTTAGTTTTCCATTGGGCAAATGTTGTGGGTAGCACCTAGTACCTGGTACTTGACCGGTATCACCTCAATACTACAAACACTGACATCTCATCTGAACAGTTTTTTCTTGCTACTTTTAATCTTTCCTGAAACAAATGCGTGTTCTTAATGTGCCAAACAGCCCAATACCAAGAAGTAAGAAAAACACCAATACCAAACACCTATACACCCTCAATGTTTATGTTTCTATTTGTATTTCATGGCAGTCAAGTCAAACTGAGGTGGTACCATGCACTGTAAAAATGCTACAAGTTGGGTTGGGTTTTGTGAGAAAGAAATTAAAAATGTGTCACTGATAGGTTTCTCAGAATTAAGCCAACCACAACCAAGTGCTGTGCATACCTTAACATGATGATGCTAGTCACAAAAAATGTTGTACAAGATTAGGTATGTTGTTAAAATATGTTGCACGTTTAATAGCATAAAAATACTGTATTAGTAAAAATGTGGTTGTTGTGTGTTGCATTGCTGATCCATGCTACAGCACAGAATACAAGACATGAGTCCTACTACACAGTAGTATTTGGCAGGGGGATCTATCAGCTGCTCTTTGTTTCTGCTACATTCATGCAGCAATGCCTTGTATATGACACTGCCTGCAGTGGCTGATTTCCAGAGCGATAAAGGTTTAGCTCATCTGTTTAAAGGGTTGGATATCACAGGTCTTTGAAGCAGTCAGGAAGATTCTGTTGCACCACAGTCTCGGGTCTCTGTTTGCCTGAGGTGTGTTAATTGATTGTATTCTGACAGGATCTTTCAGAAAAAAACTGCCTTTCTGTTGTAAGTTTTAATGTTTTGTGTCTGACAGCCAGAATAGCATGAGCGGCGTCTTCTATCAAACATGTTCTTAAAATCGGACATTAAAGATAGAATCTGCCAGTCTGCCAGTGATTAAAGAACTCCTGCCTTTTTGGAGATTAAAAAGTACCTGCAGGAGACAGAATGATTTGGTTTCAAGTGATTCTAGCGCTTACATGCTGCTTTACTCTGATCAAGGTTCTTGTACTTTCCCCTATCAATGTACAGTATTAGCTATCAGAGATGCTGAACCTAGCTGTATTTATTTCAGGGCTGGATTTAGTCCAACAGAGTGATACCTCTTTGATCCAAAGTGATTAGTATTGGGTGTAAGAAGTTGTCCAGCAGGCTGTATCTGACCACATCATTGGTAGGCACAGTTGCTTTTAACTATGTGTTTATTTTTGCATTGCGGCAACCTTGTGCACCCTTCCTTGATTTGTAGTATCTGTAATGCACATCATCAGGAATTAATGCTATGCACGCACAAGATGCATTCCCTTGTATGACCGGTGCTGTATCAACTGGAGCAGCAGCTTTGACGTATCGCCAACGAAAGCACTGAGCATTTGGGAAAACATTTTGAGCTTATCCACAACTCCTCACATCTACATACCTGCAATTTAGGTTGTTGTGATTTCAACACCAACATTTATCGCCTTGGCTTTTGTTTACGTTGTGCAAAGGTGCAAGTTCGTTAGAAAAAAGTTCCAGTATTGGTCATGGATGCTTAGGCCCTAGTCTGTTCCCTAGTTGATACTATTTTCAAACCTTCAGATATCCATTAAGTACCCAAGTATGTGTTTACGTAGACACCTTGGTAAAAACCAAGTATGCCACCAGTCTTATTTATATATTTATATATTTAAATAGCCTGATCATTGCAGAAAATTGAGCATTAACTTACCAATCATCATAATTTTATAAAATTCAAGTTCATCTCGTTCATCTCTTACATTAAACCTTAGGTCGACTTTACCTAACCTTTTCACATAACAATCATTGTTTGTTGTCATTTAAGCCTGATTGTAGTGGATAGATCCTTAAGATAGTCGTACACTATGTGCCTTCATCTAGTTGATTGTATCTGTTAGAAGAGCTTGAGCTAGGTGAATGTGGCCCAGCTACATTACCAGGGTGTAATACATTATTCACATTGTTGTGCAGCAGTAGACACAGCCAAGATCTGTTTTTAACTGGAAACTGCTGGTGGGATTACACTGCCTTATGTGCGTGCTGAGGTCATAGGTTCTTGACAAGGAGACTTTTCCTGTAACAGCAGGATGTAGAGTGAAGATCAATCAATTAGAGAGAAATGTGGTAGGAGACAGGAAAGACTGGTGAAGATGTAGAGAGGGAAAGAAACAGAGATGTAGCCAGATGGCGGAGGCCAGGACAGAGGAGGAAAGGGAAAGACAGAAGAGAATCAATAGACGTGTTTGCCAAAAAGGAATCCTATTCATTTGTGTGTAGGAATGTGTAAGTGTTTGAACCTGTAGGGCTTACAGTGTTTGTGTGAGCAGCTAAGTGTATGGTACAGCACTGCATAGCTCCAGGTTTAGCTCTGGTCAAAAGGGATTTTTCACAATTTTATTGTTAACAGAAAGCGATAACATGGGAGAGATGCGGTTGTGGGGCAAAGATGCAATAAAAAAATAGACGGGGAGAGAAAAATTATAACCAACCCCAAGGCATGTTTAGTCATTTAGAATTCATTTCCTCCATTGGTGCTACTTCACCTTAAATCACACCAAAATCAATGCAAATCAACAAGTCAAATTAAATCAACAATCTTGCTGTTGAGTGCCTGCAGACTTAACTTGGAACCCAACAGTATATTGGCACAAACAGTAGTCTGTTGAAATATTAACTGTCCCAGGTTTGATGAGTGTCAGTTTTTGGTAAATTTGAGTCATTTATTTCTTAATAATTACTATGTAGAGTGAATATTCGACCGCTCTGTAAGACTAGGCATCGAGATCAAGAAAAATGCAGCATATCAAATATGCTTTGGTGGTGCATATTTGCATGTGCAGTTAATCACATTACCATAAACTGCTTTCAACTCTGTGAACCAGAGGATCTTGGGAACTCTAGGGACCCAGGTCGTCAGGGTATCCACCCACTTTGCCCAGTAGAAATTCAGTTTTTCAGTGATATCATATGCATACAGAGCACAGTCTTTTCTTATCAAGTTCTGTTGGTGCCTCCACACAACCATAACAACTTTAATAAATCTGTAGTCTCAAAGATGTTGTACTACAAGATCATTGATATGTCAAGTATCAATGTATTAACAACTTGTCATTTAAATTGTCAATATATCTTTATTGTGAAAACATAATGCCAGTGCAATTATGTTTCCTAGAAAAATGTACACGCGGTGGCAGTTTAGTTGTGTTGAAACATCATTTTTAGGAGGCATTGTTGCTTGTTCAGTGACCGATGTTCTGCAATGGCTGTTGAGAAGTAAAAATTTTTTTGAAATATGTAATTTATTCAGTATGAAAAGAAGTAAGAGGAAACTTGTTTGTACATCTATAGTAAAAATGTGAGCAGGTATTGTTGGTGGTAAATCCAACATCACTTTCTGATGTGTAGATATGCTAAAATATAGGCAGCCTTTAAAAAGTGTGTCCCACAGGAAGGATAAAACCAGCTTCACTTTTTTCCTGAATGGGCCATGGAAAGGAGCAACACAGGAAAAAGAGAGCACTAAAGGGAAATGAAGGGACAGAGATGAAGTAATGCATAAAGAAGGACTGATTATTGGTAGTGATGGAGGAAGAAAATTAAACAGAGCAACTGGGGGAAGCAAACTAGCAAACTAGAAAAAGCAGGGATGGAAGGAAAAGTAGTAATACAAAAAGGAGCAAAGGGGCCACATTGACTTGTGGCAGAGAAAAGAGGAAGTGGAAGAAATCAAGTAGAACTTTGAACTGATGAAGCAATCAGAGAAAAGTCAGTATTCATTATAACATTCAATCATGGTTGATTTAATTTGGCTATTTTGACAAAAAAGTCAAAATACGTGTTCAGCTTCGTCTAAATCACTGCTGGTGCAGACATTTGGTTAGAGCAGTCACACAATTAGAGCAGTCAAACAGTCAAAGCAAAGGCTGAGGTGGATGCAAGAAACAGTCACTGAGTATCTCTTGGAGTACAGTTAAATCCCTGTAGAAAGGAATATGGCACATGCATGAATGTGCCTACAGCAGGCCGTTCTCACTGAGTGACCAGAGGGAGGCTATCAAGACACCTATTCCTCCTCTGAAGGAGTTGTATAACGTGTAGCATGTAGCATCTGTTACCAGGGTTCTTCACCAGTTAAAACTGGTCCAGTCTGATCTCATCTTCCCATCTGCCTTCTTTTAAACTCTAGCTGAGATGTAATTTTCTCTTTCGCCTCCCATAAGGCTTTGACAGGTGTAGAACCCAGACAATAGTTATCCTCTTTCTCTCCCATCTCAGTCACAGAAGGAGTAACGGGTGTGACTCCCGTGGTGGCCTCCCTCACTAGTCTTCTTCACACAGGGTCTATTTCTTAATGATGAAACTAAATGTAGTCTTCAATATTTTCAGTGAATGGAAACTTTCTCATATTTTGTGCTTTTCAAAAACCTTTTTGTTGAGTTGTGTGAAGTTTACTTTTGTTTTCATGGTGTAGTTTTTGGCGAGGATAGTTATTTACCTGTATCTTGGAATTTCTGGTGTAGTTATACTAGGAAACACATTCACTGCACTTAGGTGATTTCAGTTTAACTAATTGATAATTCTTAGGGTTACTGGGGTTACTTTAGAGTGGGTGAATACTGTGCAGAATGCAATATGTCCTTGTTGTCAGTATAATGTTTTTAACATAGGTTTTGAGGATGCGTATGGGAAGGAAGAGAATAAGACTAATTTCACTGTAACTCAAATTACTAGATAAGTTTTTCATTAGAAACTGATGCACTGTTTTGCAAATACAAGGTTGATGAGTTTATGATACGAAGCATTAGAGGATGAATGGAAGTAGAGAAAGGAAGAACAGTAGAGCAGGTGCTTTTTTTTCTTATGATTCACACTTTACAGTCCAATAATGTTCTCAAATGTAGTTTGTAAAAAAAAAAAAAAACTCACATTAACTATAACATCACCATCAAATCATAGTAGCCCATAACATGAAAACACAATAAAAAGCTAAACCAATCCTCTCTACCTGCATAACAGTTGGAGCGGTTAATAAGACCTGGGAAGTCAATATTTATTTTATTGTGTGAGACTGTACAGGCAATAAATGAGTGAATGGCTGAATGGATACAAGTGGAAGGCTCAGTGTTGATGGCTGCTGAGTCTCTGCGTGGCTCAGCACATTGTGGGGATACTCCTACTCAATGCTCACTCGCAGTTTTTCTCACTCAGTGTAAGTCTGGAGAGAAGCAGTGAACTGCTGTTGTCTGCTGACTGACTGATTTGCACTTGCATTTGTTTATTTGCTTTGGACTTTTAATTGCTTCTTTTCCCTTTTCTTGCTGCTTCACTATAACTGAACTATCTTCCATCTTTCTGTCACACCTACTTTGTTATAATTGACAGGTTTTCCCACTCATCTGGGAAGTTCCGAACTGCTAGCATCTGCTAACTGATTGAAGCATTTCCTCTTTAGCTGATTTAACTTGGACTTTTTCCTGCTTTATACTGCAGGTGAAAAGATCCACAACCCCCTCCTGACTTTTTGTGTGTATCTCGTTTCAGATCCTCATTTAAACAAGTTTGCAGAAAACTACCAAACTGCACGAATTAGTCTGGGAAGGGTTACAATGCTACCTCTGAGGCTCTGGGACTCCACATATTGGAAAAACAGTTAGCCCTCCCAGAAGGGTCTGACTTTCCAAAATTAGTCTAAGAGCACAGTCCACATCCAAGAAATTGCAGCCCTCCCTCTCATCTCAATTAAGGTCTCTGATCATGGTAGAGTGGTGAAGTGAAAACCACTGCTAACCTGAAAAACGTTTGAATATTGCCATGGCAATGATCCTCAAATGATGATGCTCAAACCTTTTGGCAGGATGCTCTATGGACTGATGAGTCAAAATTTCTGTTACAGCTGAAGCAAACCAAACTCAGAATTGATCATAAAAAACATCAAACTTGTGATCAACCGTGAAGGTTTAATTTTGTGGTGATGCTTTGCAGCTTCATGGTCAGGATGACTTCCATAATTAAGGGAAACATGAATTCAGCTCTCTGCCAGAGAATCCTGAAGGTGAACGTCAGGTAGTCAGTGTCTGAGCTGAAGCTCCACCGCTACTGGGTTATGCAGCACGACAGTGAGTCTGAGCATAGCATTATGTCAACCTCTGAATGTCTCAAAAGCACTAAAATTAATATTTTAGTGTGGTGTAGTCAAAGTTGAGACTTGATCTAGCCATTAGCTTCAGAGGGACCATTAATGTTTGATTTAGTAACTGAAGAAACTTCTTCCTTCAATAATTACAAATATCATTTAAAACTTATTATAGTTTGTATTTGCTCGCATTGTTTTTGTTTTATATTAGATTTACTTTCAAGACCTGAAAGTGTTTATTCATAGATACACATAAAAAAAAGATTTTTTTTCACTGCACTATACATTTCCTCCAAAGCTTGCTTCCTTCTGTCCTCATGCAATTAACATCCCATAGGCCATAAAGTAGAAAAACTAATACTGTACCAAGCTTCCAATCTTCACATTTGTATGAACTGATAAATGACGAACTTGCTATTGAAGTAAGACTCTTGGAATATGCCTCTGGTTAAAACAAAAGTGTGTAATTTGTGTGTAAATTGTGTATTTTTAGAGCAGCTGGAGGCAGCAGAGCAAGCTGTAAAAATACCATTTCCTTTATTTCCATTTACCCAGGTCTATAACACTGGCTGGAAAAACAGAACATTCACACTTTGCTGTGAATGTGACCAAATTAATCTGCGAGGATAGTTTACATGCAGATTTCAAATTCATTTTGAGCCCATTTACACTCACACTGCATATTTCTGCTCGCTCTGAAAACAATCCAATTACCCAGGATGCACGCTGCTACAAGAAATGAAGGGATGCTTCTGATTAATATTGTAATTTGGCAAAGAGGAAAGGTGATGATAACAAGAACAGAAGAAAGCACATAAGGAGCAAGAAGATGAGAGAAAATATAGATTTCGGGGGAGAGATCGAGTTTCTCAGTTCATTTCAGCCTCTCGCATCTCAACTGAACTCTATTTAGAGCCCATCAGAGCATCTCTCCAACTCATTTCCTCTTAATAAGCAACCATCTTTCGGGACTTTTCATGTAGTTTCAAGTGTACAAAATGATTCTGCGGATGTTAACTAGAGGCTCTAGAGGAGAGGGAACAAGGGAAGATGAGAAAAGAGAATGAAAGAGAGAGTGGAGGAGGAGGAGGGAGGAGAAGTGCCTCACACACACACACACACACACACACACACACACACACACTTTCACAATTTCTGTTTTCCTTTCTGTGCTGCTCAGCTAAACTCTATTTGGATTCTATCATTGAATCTCTCCATTTAATTTCCTTCCTAATTAGCTGCCTTTCATTCATGGGGAATGTGCTGTCTGCTGCCCAGTCTAGCTGCTGCAGTCTGTGGACATGCCAGCGCTCGCAGGGCTTCAGAGAGTGTGTGTGTAGCTGTGGGGAGGGCCTGCTGGTGCTGAAGTGTGTGTGTGTGTGTGTGTGTGTGTGTTTTGTGAGAGACTAAATCAATAGGCTGTTATCAGATAGCGTTGGTTAAGAGCCTTTCTCTCCATGGAGGGAAGGCCTCTTGGAAAATGCTCATGGCTAAGTTCACAGGCACACACACTAGCATCAGCATGACCACACAGACACTGAATATGTGTGTGTATATGTATGTTTTTTTGCATTAGTGTGTGTGTGTGTGCGCGCAGTGAAAGAGTGCACCTGTATTCAGTTTTATTCCTGTGTGTGTGTCAGACTGTATTTAAAAGCAAGTCTTTTTGACAACATGGCGCCTTGTGTGTGGAAGTGAGTGTGTGGGATCTATGTGTGTGTGTGGGAAGCTGACTTGTGTGACATTTAATACTTTTGACAACAAGTCAGTGCAGGCCGGACCCGTGGGAATATTTCAAGTCAATATTTCAATACAACACCCACAATCCCCTGCAGCCAAAGACAGGAAGTGTAAACAGGAGGCGTAATAAGCAGGGGATTTTGTCAGACTGAGGTGATATATGGAGGTTAACAAGGTGTGTTACACATGTGTGTGTGTGTGTGTACAATGCTCTTGAATGATTTACAAATGGCTGTATTTTCACTAGCAGTGTCCTCACCTTCACACACTTGGGATATGTGTGTATCGTCTTACACAAAAGTAGCTTTAACACAGTGGAAGCTGGGCTACACAGCACTGTGCATGGTTTCCAGACTGATCCTGGGTTGCACCTTTAACTGTAGCAAACAGGAGGTCTAACCTCTTAATCTTGGGAATTGCAACCCAGTCTACAAAAATATTGGTTCATATACAATTAAACTGCAATCGCAATTTCATTTTTCTGAGGAAAATAACTACTGCCTGATAATGCTTTCTGTCAACATAATGATCATATTTTCACAATTACCATAAATGACAGGCAAATATGCTGACACATATGTGTACATTCATTCATTCACCTTCCGAACCGCTTAGTCCCCGCAGGGGTCACGGGTGTGCTGGAGCCTATCCCAGCCGGCATAAGGGCGAGAGGCAGGGTACATCCTGGACAGGTCGCCAGTCTATCGCAGGGCTACATACAGACAAACAACCATTCACACTCTCGCTCACACCTACGGGCAATGTAGAGTCCCCAGTTAACCTGACTGCATGTCTTTGGACTGTGGGAGGAAGCCGGAGTGCCCTGAGAGAACCCACACAAACACGGGGAGAACATGCAAACTCCACACGGAAAGACCCTTTTTTTTGTTCCCAGTGAAACTATTTTTGGGTGGGTGGTGTGCAGAAGTGGTAAGTACAAGTACAACTAAGTACATTTACTCAAGTACTGTAGTTAAGTACATTTTCCAGCATTACATTAACTTATAAACATTATTGTAAACTAATAAAATGCTTATGTATCATTTATGGATGAACGACATTAGGTGGTTTTAAATCAGCCCGACTGCTGTTTTTGTTCCACAGCCTGTAGGAAACAACACATTTTACCATCATTTTCACCAAACACCTGACTTACATATGTCCACAACATAGAGTGCATTGCCCAAATTCAGAACCTTAATTTATGGTACAGCTGCGTTTAGGATGCTATTTCAAAAGTCGCTCTTTGGAATTATATATGTAAAGTTATACCACATAACTCAACAACAACTAGGAGACTGCCAAAAATTGGTCAGGAAAACACATGAAACTCAAAACATCTGCCCTTCTATTAAACCGGGTAATGTCAATGGAGATACTGTGTCATAATCAGCTGACTGTTGATGGTATAAGCTTGACAGTTTGGTTTAAATGGGTTGGAATTTGTGCCATTTTAAAGATTTACAGCAGTTGACATTATATTCAAGTTGTGACCCAGAGTCCATACATTTTATCAGAATGTCCACAGAAATGTCTCACATTACACCTGCATAATGTAGTTCTGTGCTGCTGATTCAAATCATGGCTGCTTTAGAGGTAAATGCTAAAGTATATGGCTTGAGCTATGAGGTCACATCATGATTATTATTGACTACCTATATTGTGAGTATTTGTAAAATACTGAACATATAGATCAACAGTAGAGAAGTAGAGCATGCCAGAGACAGTGGCTGCTAAAAACGTGACTGAATCCCCAAGCAAGCAAGAGGAGAATCTTTTTGGGGAGAGAACACTCTATTAAATATTAGCAAGCAGACCTTGACATAATTTTGTGCAAGTTGAAAATAAAAAGAAATTATATAATGCAATCAAAAGCAATATATTCGTATATATGGCTATATTCTGTTAAGACCAGTTGCTGATTGCGTGGAAGTCTTCAAAGGCGGCACTTCCAGACAGAGTTTATATATTTAGTACCCCATACCACCCAGCAGGGTAATTGGTGCAGTCGCTTTACATCTTGAACACAACATTGCTTTTCACTTGTTGACAACTTTTGCATCCTCAGATGCTACATTGCACCCAGGGTAAAAACGTTCTTAACTGCGTAAGTATAAAGCTCTCTTTCAAATTACTGACATAGCAGTATTTCAAGATTATAATTCAAAAATGTAAAGCAATCTGTGTCATTGTCTGGTCTTGTGAAATCAAAAATGTGAAGAGAACTTTGACAGATGACAAAACTGCTTAAATCTTGCAGGCATCCTTTCTCCCCGGGCTATTTTCCCAAAATGAACCACAGGAGGCTGTGTAAACAACTCACAAGATGGGGGTTTCTGACTTATGACTTTATATGTAATGCAGTATTCAGTAAAGGTGAGGGTGAAGGTTAGCCTCAGGGAAAGTAGTAAACTCAAAGCCCTCGCGATGACAGCAAGACAAGCATATGTGTATGTGTGAGAAAAAAGTTTACAGTCTGCAGAAGGTTTCATTTCGACCACAGGGCATCATGTCATGTATTGATGCACAGCTGGATGCATTGTGGCTACTACTGTCTAACTCTGAGAGCTTCTGTAATGTGATGTGAGCGAAGGAGACATTAAGGCTGTGTGCTATAAGGAGAAACTATGAATAAAAAAAATCATACAGCCGTGGAGGTGATTTCTGGGCCACAGTGGCCACAGACGTGACTAGATTCAGATTGCTTAAGGTGTGTCTGTGAATTCCCCTTTAATGCATGGTATGACTAAGCACCTTCAACGCTGCTGGTTAATCACTGTCACATACCTCGCTGCTGAATTTTTTTTCTGAATTATTGCTGCTATATAGGGGCACTACTCACATATGCATTAGGTGGTATTTCTATAGGGACACACTGTTTAGGTAGATATACATAAAGAGTGAGTTCATAAACAGAAACATTTTATCCTTTATATAAATGAAATCAAGTTTTACATATTTTTTACTATGGGAAAGAAAACAATCTACTCTGCACAGACGTTTGATACTATATGTGCAGTGGTGGCTATTACTATGACGCATATTTAGCGCTGTAATAGCCAGAAGCATAAATAACATTTGTCAGTTTTAGAGTTCAGGTATTGTGCCATTGATTCAATGTGCCATCGTCTTGTAATTGCCACTTAAGCCTGAAGATTACACTTTAATATATGGGTCTTATGTGCAGTACACCCACGCTGGGTCATCTAGAGTAGTTTCATGTGATGTATGTATCACCTTGGGACAAGTTGGGACTGCAAATGCACCAGCTTCAGATGTTATCGCACCATGTATGTTGTTATCAGTATGACACTGAGTCTGCCATTAGGCTCAGTAGGTCATTATATTGTGATAAAATGTGCTGAACCCTTATTGTCAAAAATAATAATTGCGTAACAACATGCTTTGATTTAGGTACAGAACTACCTGACTAGGTTTAGGCACATAAACTAGCTGGTTAGATTCAGACACAAAACTAACAACAACAAAAATGGTTTGGCCACAAAACTACTTGGTTAGGTTTAGGGAAAGAAAGTGAATTTAGTTCAAATAAAGTTACAACATTGACCAAGGTTTTGAAAAGAGAGACCCTGCATTTGCTATCTTTGCTTGTGTCGCATATAATATAGCGAATATATGGCACCTTTTTATGACGAATTGATGATAACCACCCACTGGACAAAATGGTAAGTAGAAGGTGCTACTGAATGACTGCTACAATGGACATGATAACAACTGTTATGTTGTGAATTGAGATTTTGGGGTGTCCAGATTCTCCTTATGGATGGATGGTTAGGGGTAAGATGATTTTTTAGGACCACACTTCAAACGAAGGGATATGAGGATTGCTCAGCAAACATCAGATACACGG
>OMLM01020495.1:67896-78371 GCA_900302695.1 Helostoma temminkii | reverse complement strand
ACAGAAAAAAAAAATATGTCAAGAATGTTTTTCAGCTGAAGGTGTTTAGGGTGCTCCTGCAAAAGAAACACTAGGCAGAGAAAGATCTAAACACACCACAGCGATCAAATTATAATTTTTTTATATAGCACTTTTCATACAAAACCACAATTCAAAGTGCTTCACATTCATATAAAAGCAAAGTCAATTAAATTCAGTCAGTTGTGAATCTTGCCTCAATGCTTTGCATACCACTCAACAACGCCCTCTGTCCTTAGACACTTAGTGACAAGCTACTGTCAGAAAAGACTGCTGAAAATTTCAGTGTTTGCAATTAAAGCAAATTAAAACAAGAGCTGATCACAGAAAAGAACAGAGAGTGACATTTTACTAAAATATGATAATACACTTTTAAACAAGGAAAATTAGGCATAATTGCATGTAATTAAATAAACCATCAGTTGTACTAGTAAAACAACACACTGATGACTTGCACCACTTTGCTGCTCTTAGCTTCTATTTTTACACTGCAACTCTGTTATACACTAATTAATTCCAGTCACTTTTACTGTCAGCGAGTGGCATTAACTGTTACTGTCAGTAACACTCAACACTCCTGCAGATGTGTCACTGTCACATTATTCTGACATGCAAAAGGGCATTCATAGAGTGTTATGATACAGTATATGTTAAAATGTAGGAAACATATGAATAACATCCTGGTTGCTGCCCTCATGGGAGGTCTATGTTTGAGTATGTACAGCTGTAGCTGGGCACACGCTTGGAGTATGGAAAAATGTCACATCATAGCCTCCACTATTTAACAACTGTAATATTGATTGGTTCTGCAATAACTTTGTACTCTCGATGTGAGACTCAGTGGTAATGGTTTCTGATGAATGCATGGATGTACACTATGCCACCTTTTTGGAATGGGTACTAGTTAAAGGAACATATATACATTTCCTTGGAAGACCTGCTCAGTTTAAACTGAGTGAATGAGTTCATGATATATTTAATGTTCAAAGCATTACCCTTCATGCATGTTGAACTGGATTTTTCCCTGTGGACAAATGTGACATTTTAACATGTCTTGCTGACCTGCTCTGACTATTAGTGTAATTGGGATTAATCAGTTGGAAGTGTATCAGCTCAACACCGTTTATGTTTTGACCATATTCTGCACCAATTAAACAGTTATTTGCGGGAAGCTATGGAGATTATTAAGACATTGAATCGTGTAAATTAAAGTGTCACATGTATTTACATTTAGGTAATTATTAGGATTATTCATGATGGCATCGCTATTGCTCCACCAGTTTGATAATTGTAAGTATATATAAGTAGCCATAAATATTTCACACAAAAATACATTATAATGTCATCATTTTGTCATTTACAAGAATTACAATTAAGGTCTGTTAAAGTGGTGGTGATTTTTTTTCTGTCACATAATGAGCAGTAGTAAGTGACATAAACCAAAGTAGAGTAAATTATGGCCAAAGGCATTTAAATTTAATCCTGCTATGAATGTCACCATCTGGGTCATAAAGGATGTATTTTGAGCTGTATTTGCCATTTCAGGAGATTGTGGGTGATGTATTATGAAGATACTGTATACCATAGTATTGCTGTAAGCATAACACAAAAATGGCTGTTGAAATAATGTATTGATTTTGCTTAAATAATCACAGAACAAATTATGCATTCAAAAATTACCACCAGAATCTGTATTATACAGAATTTCCCATCAGTTGTGTTATAATTTGAGAGAGGGTGCTGTATAGTATAATCGCCAAAGGTTTTATACCAATATAATGCAAAGTTAAATGCTAAGTGCTTGGCCTCTGGGCGAGGAGAGCATCGCAAATGTGCTGATGATGCTGACCAGCATGTTACTTGATAGAGACAGATGAGAAGACTCATACTTGGTCACATGAATAGAACAGTGACATTTAAAGAACACCTACAACTGTTGATAGGAACATCATTCTCTGCGATTTCTGCATTTCTTCAGACAGCATGATTATGTTTTTAATTGTTATGACCATTTTAGCATATGGACAGTGAAAAATAAATGTTTATTCACTAACTTACCAAATAATATTTTATAATTTATTTACAGCAAAACTGATGTATGTGATTATTTTAGATGAGAATTTAGAGTTGTAAATAAACAATTTAAAATCACTTGATGACACTAATTTAGATATTTACTTACTATAACAACATATATCCATGTTGTAAAGGCATTTTAGTCCATATAACTATATATGATTAACAGTGTTTAAATATCATACAGGTAATTTTTCTAACTAAATTCATAGTGTGCATAAAAAACAAACACAAAATGCTAATTCAAACACATATTAAGATTTTTAGAGCCACGTAACTACTTTCCACTGAGAGAGGCCAACAGGAGGTTGGAGCTAAGTTCTAGTTTTATGAAAAGAAATCAGAGGAAGCACTTCACTTGGGAGAGGCCTAGATAAAGTTGAAGCTCTAGTCTAAGTTGACCCAGTCCACACTGTTAGAGGTTCTTTACTACTTTTCTTTGGCAAACCTTTTATGAAAATGCATGACCGTGACAGAGGAAGTACACAAGATCTTAATTTCAGCTGAAAGGAAGGAGACTGTAGCTCAATTCTGACATGACCCATTCCCCCATTTTCTGGGGTGATCTAAAACTTTTGTCTTACACATTTGTCATGAAACTGAACGGTTGGACCAGCAGAGGCACACATGGTCTTAGTGTGCCAATCTTCAGCTGTGGGGGTTGTTCCATTTTGGAGTATAGAAGCAACAGACAGGCAGAAAACGGGCAATATTGATAATAGGTTATTATTTCTGTTGCAACAATCTGCCCCAATTGTAAACCCAATGCTGTTGTTTATTCTCTGAAATAAATTACATTATACAGCCAGTGGTGCATCATCACTGCGTCACTGGAAAGCCACACTGAGCACCAAGCAAGAAAGTCAAAATTAAGCAAAAGTAAATCCAAGGAAACAAAAAAAAAAACATTGTAAATGCACACAGCAAAACATACTTCCTGCAACAATAGGAGGCTTCTGAAACTCTCAGTGGTTGATTTATTCAGCAGCTTGTGTGCATGGACAATAAATAATGAACGATGCAGAAAGGAATGAGTCAGGGCAGGTAGATTCCTCTTACAGTGATTAAAATAATGATGGCAGTGATAGTAAGAACTGTTTAGCATGTGCTGCAAACACAGTGGGCTTTTAGTTTTACTCATTCAGTGTTTTTCAAGGGAAAAAACAAAAAGGAAAAAAAAGGAAAAGTGTACCAACATCCTGTCAGTATCCTGAGGGCATATACCAGCAGGCAATTTCTCAGTTCCTGTGGGTGCACAAAGCATGTGTTGCTGAATGAAGTACAAGAACACTACCACGGCGTAATGTGGTGTAAGCAAGTACTACCTTTATTCTCTTTCTGCCTCTGCCTCAGTGTGGCCCATGTGCTAAACGAAAGAAAGCAGTTCACAAGGCCTTTTAGAACTGATGCAAATCCACTTCACAGCTCAGGTGGAAGAACACAACAAGTGCAGGTGAATAAAACGAAAAGGGCTCAGCCTGGACTCAGTATGAAGCCTGCTTGTCTTTCACTGCCAGATGCACCTCACAGGAAAAAGAAAAACAGGTCATCAGTCAGTATCAGGATGAGCTACTTCCAGAGGGGGAGATATATTTCCCAGCTTACATACAACATGACATGGTGTTGATGAATGAAACAAAAGGGCACAACCCCGAGTTGGTTTATTTACCTTGAAGCTGAGTGTTGTGTGGCAGGTCATTTCTGGGTTTATGAGGTGTTTATAGAGTGAAGGTCACCTCTCTGAGGCTCTGCACATGTCCACATCTTTCAGTTAACCTTGGAAAAATCACAATGCTTTATCATTTTAGCAAATCAAATCAAACTCCTTTTTATACAGTGAAAGACCAAGGGGAGCATTCTTTATCCTTCTCTCCCACCTGTTTTCCCACGCGAATGACACAACACACTCTATTCTTCAAGAATGAGTGTGAGGTAAAATCTGAATTAATTAACTATTGTTTTAAAAAATCCAGTAATTTGGCAGACATGTCTATCAAAAGCTTACTTACAAATTACACCTACACATACTGAGTAATTTATAGTCTTGCTCAAGGACACTTGAAACACTGACCCTACGGTTCATAGACGACTGCTTAAACAATGCAGCTGCCCCAACAATATTCATAACAGTTGAGGCTCAGCTGGGATTTTCAACCTAGGAAATCCCTTTTTACAAGGCAGGGCCTTTTACCAGCTAAGCCACAGCACGTCTTGTATGATATGTACTAACATATGCTTATTTAGTTTAAATAACAAAGAAAACTATCAGAGAAACTGATACCATATAGTTAGAAATGCTACTAAGAATTATTTAGTGGTCCAAAATATTAATTCTAAGTGAATTATACTATGATGGCCTTAAAATGACCAAGTACTGTTTGTATACACTATATTACCAAAAGTTTTGGGAACTTTAATGACATCCACATAAACCATATCCATAATCCATATGGTTTAATTTGGAGTTGGCCCACTTTTTGCAGCTGTAACACCTTCAACACTTTCACAAGGCTTAGGAGTGTGTTTATGGGAATATTTGACCATTTCTCTAGAGGTGCATTTATGAGGTCAGGCACTGATGTTGGGCGAGAAGGCCTGGTTGGCAGTCTCCATTTTAATTCATCCCAAAGGCGTTCTATTGGGTGAGGATCAGAACTCTGTGCAGGTCATACAAGTTTCTCCACTCCAAACATGCACATCCATGTCTTTATGGACCTTGCTTTCTGCACTGAACTCAATGATTTCCATGGGGTGTTCCAAAACTTTTGGCAAAATAGTGTATCTTTATGAAGGTGCTTTTCCATAGTAAATACACTATACAACAACTACAACATGTCATGATTGCTGGACCTAAAAGGTAGTCCAAGGGCAAGTAAAAGCATCAGTGGTCTAGACTTTTCAACTGTATGCGAATCTGGTATGAATTGCCCCTGGGTGCTTGGCAATGCTCATGATTGCAAGTCTCACTGGTAGACTAGATGGAATTTAGTGCATTGCTGCTTCCCACTGGTGTAGTTACATCATTACTGCTACTTTATAAGTAAATAAGTTCTTGCAATTAACTTTCAAATTTCATTGGGTTGTAATCACATGCTGTGGTCGTCATTCATCACAACTAAACTGAACAACTAAAGGATATATTAGGGCAATATGTTACACCCTCTGTCAATAATATTTGAAGGAATGCTGTTTATACTCCCAGTACACACACTTGGAGCTTAGATATTACTCAAGCCATTCTTGGAAGCTTATCTGACGCCTTCAACCACATCACATAGTGATCAGCACATGGCGTTTGCTTGGTTGATATGAAGAAGGATTTGCTGGCATGCAAGCTGAGTAGCTGCTCTGATTTCATTTGCAACACATTTTCTCTTCTCATCCAAGTTGGATTCACATAATACAAGGTCTATGCTAGGTCTACCGGCATTTTCTATGTTATTGAACCATATTGCATGGTTTCCATCAATAACTGGAGTTTAATGACCAACTTCATGTCTTAGTTAAATACTGTATTTTAGCTACCACCAACACTGAAAACAAGATAACAAGGTAACCACTTATTACCATCTTTCAGCTTACTAATGAACATATTACGCTTCATTTGTTTAATGTGTGCAAAAACCTAAATGTAAAGTCATGGGGAGCTATATACAGACCTATTTCCTCACACAGCTATAGCTTCTTTGCATGTTTTGCTTGACATTATATAAGATATACATATATATATGTATATATTGGAAAATATGTATATTTTCCAATAAGCGTGTTGAATAAAAGTCATCATCGATCGACAAATCCCACCCCTTCAACCTAAATGTGCTCTCCATCTTCCTTCCTGTCTTGGTCTTCTTTTGCTGTCACCGCCTCCCATCTTCTTGCTACATCTTGGCCCTCTATTGAATCAAAGTCTTGTTTTTCTCCCAATCTTAGATATTGTCTCTGATCCGGCACTGTGTCTGTGGAAGGCTGTTAAATTGAATCAGAAGAATATTAGTGTTCCCCTAAGGTATGGAGCCTGGATACCACATGACAGTGTCTCAAGACAACCACTGAGCTTAGCTAAGAAGGCACGGCACACACAGGTGTGTGGGTGAAAACACACATGGTCATAGAATGTTGTCTTATTCAGATTTTTCGTAAATAAGCCCCAAAACACATGTAAATGTGACGAGGCACTAAAGAAGGTTCTTGAGACCCAGACTCATTAAACATAGCCTGGCATCAGTGAAGAGATATTTCATTCTAAAGGTTTTTGAGCAAGGCTATTCCTTCCAACCAATCAGCTGATGGCAGTCAGTGGCGTTAACTCAACCCTGTCAGTTAATATGCATACTTGATCAAGACCCGCTGTTCCCCTCGCTTTAGATGTTGCTGTGGCTGAGTCACAGGAGAGCAAGTTCTAGAGTTTGGGATTACCGGAGGCAAAGTACATCAAAAATATTTGTCCAGAAAAGCAAAACAAAAAGAAATTCCAAGTCTTCTAAGTCTTGTAGTATTTTTATTTATTGTAATAACAACTAATACCATTATCCTCTAAGCTAAGCATAATGTATTGATTTTGGGTCACTAGCTTGATTGAAAGTTACATACTGTACCTTTAAATGATGGGGTTTGCAATGAATATTAAGCGCAAGTACACATTAATATCTGCGGTATATGGAAGAACACATACCAAAGCATATCACATAATGCATGCGATCACAGCTGCATTGCGATCACTGCTGAAAGGCTCATGCACACACACAGATTTACATTCATTCATTCATCAAGCTTTTGTACGTAATTGAACATGATTTTATAAGAAGTCTGCACACTTATTCCACTGCTAAAGACAGTATGAATCAATTCTGTCTGGATTTTAGTCTCAATATCCGTCTCAATACCCTGTGAGAAAGCATAATTACATATTAATAATTCTAGCCACTTTAAAGTCTGAAATGTAATAAAGATTTTCATACACTATTTATTCATATTCCTAAGCTGAATCCACAGAATTTTCAAATAGGCACATGCCTCTTAATGTAAAGTCTGGTAACCATGACGGGCCTTTCCATTTAGCATTGGATGTGGGAAGAAATTAGCTTTGCTGCACTATGTGTTATCTCCCTTCATCAAATCGAGAATTGCTAAATTTGTTTCATTTTCCCAATTAGAATTAGCGTCTATAAAGCCCCTGCAGTGTGCAAGAGTGGTGTGAAAATAGTAAGCAAATACTGCCAAGTGCTACTTTGTTTACAGTTTGTATATCTGCAATCCAAGGTCTTATCCAAGGCTTCATCAAGGGTTGCTGGTATACGGTTATTTCACATTTTGGCCTATACAGAGGTGACATGAGGTGAAGAGTCACTCTAGAGTTACTTTTTATACAAAACTCCATCATATTGGTGAGAAAGTGACACTATTCCCTACACTGAACTTTGTCTTTGTAGAGAGACACCAAGCAAATAAGCAGTGCACCCCTTGCTTTTTTTGAAATTTTCCAGTTTGGTAAAATCCAGCCCCAGAATGATTCAAACTGGATTTCTTGCCTATATCACGTCATATACAGGTGCAGCAATATAAACCCTCCTCCATGGGTGTGGCCAATCACTATCCACCTTAGCCTCTACCCAGCACTCGGTGTCTAAAATCCGCCTGGCTCGTACAAGTGGCGACCCAACAATGGCGGGGTGTCTATATGTGTGTGCACACAGAGTGACAATCTGTTTGTGGTTGCTGGATTAACTTCAAAACTATAGCTCAAAGATGGACTGATTCTGACCGTCTGTGACCTATACCTGGGTCTAGTTCAAAGTTTGAAGCTGTAAATGTTTTGTCTTGTCTAGCTGGGAACTGTGTGTGTGTGTAAGTGTTCATTGCTCAGATGCGTGAATGGTTTGTAGAAGCAGGACAAATTGTCAGTTTTACAGCAGGACTGTTTAGAGTTGCCTAAGGACATGGTGTGAACCTTTTAAAGCTATGTTTTGGGTTTATTAGGCTGAATTATGTTAAAATTGCATGTTAATGTGAGACCAGCACAGAGTGGTTATTTAACCTCATTATATCTGAGAAACAGCTCTGCTGCTGCAGTTATTCTGCTGCTGTCTGTGTGAGGGGCGAAGAAAAGGAGATAAATGTTTCAGTGTAACCAGGAAATTTCAATACTATATATCTATATGCAATATTTTCTGTGTTCTTGGTAGTCTGCAGACGCAATCTGTAGCCCATCTTTATGACACTTCACAGTAATCCACATGGGACAGCCTACATGCAAGGCACACGTCAGCAAACAGAAAAGTGGGCTGAAACTAGTTGGTCCAGAGACAAGCTGAGCACAAAATTTCAGCCAGGCCATGGCATGAAAATTAACAGACACATTCTGGGGACAGAAAACAGGAACCTGTTTTATAACCCCCAAAGGGTGTACGTTTAAATCACCCCTAGATCTTTGCCTTGTCACTGTAAAACGAGTGCCCCAGTAGATACATGCCAACAGTTTAATTTTGATTTTTGATGCTGGCTGGATTTCTTATCAGCTTTAATTAGTTCACTTTAGTGTTTTAGGCCCATTTCTATTTTACATAGATTGCTAGTTAGTTTTAGTTTAAAGTAAGCAATTCAGTAATTCATTTTTATAATTTTCTAAGATAAAAAATATTTATTTGTAAAATTATTAACAGAGAATCACATAATACTTCATATTCATTGTGTTTAGACCTAGTACACTCACACAGTTGGCAGGACTTCATACTGCAGGTTACCAGATGAGTGCTTAACAAGCTTGGGATCAAACTAAAATGAGTCATTTATCGCAAATGCCAGATGGGAAGAGGTCTGGGACTTTCAGATGGATGACACAAACAGAGGCTATTTTCCATAATGCACAGAATAAATGTGCTACATAAAAACATTTGGCTTGGCAATAAAACAAGAAAAACTAAGAAATCCTGCTGAAAGAGGAACTCACCTTAAGGGGAAGTAGTGGTTTCACAAAGGTATGTACTGTATGTTATGTTTGTCAGCTAATTCATACAATAAATCCTATTTAAGATCAGATCAGTGACTCATTTTCAGTTACTATTGCAGCCGCAGGCATGCGTTAAATCAACTCCACAGACTGACTGGTGAACACAAAGGTCCATTCATGGTCAAGCAGACAGACACCCTCTCTTATATAAGAGAAGGAAGTGGAGGCCTTTCTCTGTACTGGAAAAAAAGCTTATTTATATCCATACTGGAATACCACAAAGATAAAGCATCATCCTCACAAGTGTAATCATCCTGCAGGAAGTTTAAAAATGTAACCATGGCCAACCTTGTGAGTTACCTTAAAATGTTTCGCATTATTCATTTGCCCACAGAGCAATTTGTGTGAAAGGATGGCTGCAATCCAACTTTTTTTATATATATTTTTTATCTTTTAACCAGAGGCATTTAGCAGTCATTCATTCTAGTGCACTGTTAATGTTTTTATTATTATTATTATTTTCTTTTGCTTGTGGGATCTGGGATATGGGTTGGCAGTGGCTGAGCTGGTTGGCTCAGTTGGTGGAGCAGGGCATCCAATGACCTGTCAGGGTCTGAGGTCTAACTCCTCCTGGTCATGTTTAGGTGTCCCTTGAAAGCCCCCCACTATTCAGGGTTGTGTCAGGAAGGATATCTGGCATAAAACCTAAATAAATGTTCCAACCAAGATGAGCTGCGGTGGCCCCTCATGGGATGAGGGGAACAATGTGAGATCTGAAATGTAGTTAGCACTGTTGTCTCACTGTGTGGAGTTCTCCACATGTTCCCACTGTTAAAACTAGATACGACACCACCAGCCTGTCTAACTGGTTACACATCCACTGCCAATGCAGAGCCTGCCAGGGACCAATGTTGCCAGATTTCTGGAGACAAACAAGCAACTATGAAAACTATCTATATCTATATCTATGAAAACAAGCCCCAAATAAGTGACTTAGCCTGACTGCTGGTTTTGTTTCACATTTAGAAGAAGGCAGCAGCACATTGAAGTTGTAATTTTCATCTTTGAGAATTTGTCAAACAAATCAAACTCTACTTGTACTTGCATGTTATTAAAATCTTCACTTAATATTTTACACCCAGATCAGTGATGAACAATATTAACAAACCTGGGTTATATTTGGATTCTCTGACATTCTGGGAATGAGAAGGGGCTGATATTGAAAGAACAACATCTGGGCATTACTTGGCTAGATGTGAAATGCCACATATTTCACATTTCATAGGTCCCTGAAAACACAAGTACTGTTGAGAAACACCCATCATTCAATCTTACTGTATAATTGTGAAGCAAGTGAGAAAAGTGAGAATTGTCTTTTCTTCAGAGTCCCTGCTTAAGTGAGCATATGTAACCTGCCAGAAAATATTGGGAT
>OMLM01020495.1:42773-60930 GCA_900302695.1 Helostoma temminkii | reverse complement strand
AAACTAAAATATAAAATGTCTTAATTTTAAATATATAGTTTGAAATTGAAACAGGGTATTGTATCAATTAGTACATTTCTATTAGGGTGCTTATTTAATTTGTTCATCATTAAAATTAACAGCAACAACACAGATCTGTTTTACTCTTCCCTTGGTAGATTTCCTCACGTCAGGATACCCAACCAAAATTTGTTTGTTTGTGACATTAGATTCACATATTGTAATCTCTGACAGACAAATAGCACTTTTAGTCTTCTATAACAACATGCAACATGTTATAGAATCTGTAAAACCTCAAGAACACTTTTTTCCCCTTCAAGATTGGGTAATGTTTTTTAGACTAAATCCAAACATCAAATTAAAGTTCAGTCTATGAGCACAAGAGGAAAGTAGGAACAGGAGACGTCACAATACTTCAAAGTTCTTGCAATAATACCGCTCATGTGGTATCTTAAGTTGTTCTGGGAATATATCACAACATCAAGAGATAAGAGAGTCAAATTTTCCTCATTCACTTACTGGCGTGTGTGTAAAATACAGTCAAGATGTGTTTTCTGTAGATTCTGCAGATTTCTGCCCAGACTTGCCCTGACATCACGCAACACAAACCTCACAAGACTGAGATGACAGCGGAATTTGGATTTACGCAGTAGAGCTGCTGTCCACCAATTTCAAGACCTGTGGGCATGATGAGAAATGTCTTGCTCTGACTTGATTGATTTAGCTGTTGGATTAACAATGTGATGATTTATAGAAATGTTAATAATAATAACATAACTGCCTTACCACTTGAGCTACGTAATTTGTATGATTAAAATGTGGATGACATTCCATCCTTCTAATGGAGATCTAGAGACTTGCAGAATCAATGCCAAAGTGGAATGAATTTGTGGCAGCCATTCTTCAAAGACATATTCCCTTATTTGGTGTTTTGATGGCTTTTTTTTACATTTTTAGATAGTGCCCTCCCCAGAGTATTTACTTTGGTTCAGATCTTGTGTCTGCTAAGACCATAGCATTTAATATGGAAGATGACCCATTGTGCCCTATAGATATGTCATTGTCATGGAAGAGACTAGTTCCATAAGGACAGAAATGTTTCATGACAGAGTAAAGTTGGTCACTCAGAACAACTTCGCATTAATTTGCAATGACCCTTCTCTCTAATGGGGTGAAGCCACTACTCCTTCTACTGTGTGGTCACTCAATCAGGTTTTTTCCGATATTGTCATCCATCCTTACACAGCAAAATATATAGAGATACTCTGTATCCATCTATCTGCAGTCATCTGTAAAACTTGTATGTGTAAAACATAAAATCATCTGATGCTAGTGGTTCGTAGGATATTTGCCAAAGATTGTTTCAGTTTTGAGAATTTTGGCCATTTGCTTATGCACAGTTCACTTAAGGTTCCACCACAGCATTTCAGTTGGGTTTAGGTCTAGACCTTTACTAGGACATTCAAAAGATTGATTCAGCTACTAATACAAATACTTTTCAGCTATTCTGATTTAGATTTACTGGTGTGCTTCTGATCATTGCCCTGTTGTATAATCCAATTTTGACCACACTCTACATGCCTTCACATTATCCTTTAGAATACTCTGAGTCGAACATGAACTCTTCTCTGTACCAATGACTGCAAGATGCCCAGGTCCGGTGGCTGTAAAAAAAACTCAGATCATCACCTCACCATCAATATATCCAAATATTGCACTGGGCATTAAGCAACTCTACTTTAGTCTAATTTGTCTGTAGGTCATTGTTTTGTGGCTTGTTCAGATAAAATTTTATGAACCTCAGTCATGCTTTCACATTCTTTTTTTTATAGGTTGAAAACCATTGCCAGCACACATACTTTCTCAGTCTTCATCTAAATGTGTTGTTATGGACTTCTACATTTAATATTCTCACTGGGACCTGTAGGGTCTGCAATGTACCTCTTGTGTATTGTAGTCCTTCTCTGAGCATTGCACTGTGTGACCTTGGGGTTAATGTGCTGGGTGTCCACTGGTGGGAAAATGGACAACTGTCTTGATTGCTTCCCACTTGTGAATAATCTTTATTGCTGTAGAACATTAAACTCAAAATTGTTTTGAAATGGTTTCATAACCTTTTCCAAAAGGATGTGCTGCAACAATTACTTCTCTAATACCACTGCTTATGTGTTTCCCTCTTGACATTGTGTTAACACACACCTGAATGCTCCAGACCAGCAAAATGTCAAAACTTAGAGGTCTGCACACTTACTGATAATCAAATAATCAAGGGCTGATGATTAGAAGCAGCTGGCATCGAAGTGAGTGCCTACATGGGGTACATAGTTTTCTTAATTCTATCCTTTTTGTTTTAAAAAGTAAAATAATTAATGGCACAATAAAAAGAGTTGTGTTTTTGTCCATCTGCGGTCATATTTACCTAATACTAAGACTTTTTGTTATGTAACTCTGGTGTTTGTTTTCTTTGTACTGTGTTTTTTTTAAGCTAAATCTTTTGATTGCTTTTTAGATTCTGTTGTAAGCATCTATGTGAGCAGAGCCCTTTCCCGACTGGAGGTGGGTAGTAACGAGTTACATTTACATTTACCTGAGTAATTTTTTGAAAAAAAAATGACATCAAGAGTATTTTTTCCTGCATGATACATACATACGTTACTAACAGTACAGTAGCTACTGGCTTCAAAAGCTTTATGTTGTGAAAAAGTGAGATTTGGAAATTTTTGTTTCTTCATTATATGGAAATATAATGACTTTTTACATTACTTTTGTCTGTCTGGTTACATCATTTCTAAAAAATAAACCAGACATTGTGATCAAAAGTTACTCAGTACAGTAGCCTTTTCACCAAATACTTTTTTACTAGAGTAATTTTTTAAATGACTTTTTGCTTCTACTTGAGTAATATTATTTTAAAGTAATGCCACTCTTACTTGAGTACAGTTTTTGGCTACTCTACCCACCTCTGCTCCCCACATAATTGCAGTTGTTTAAATGGTCCTATATACTTATATAAATTTCTGCTGTGTTTGAACAAAAACAATAACTTACAGCATTACATTCACCTGGCAAAACTAATATCTACTTACATTAAAGTCTCAAAGGCTTCTTAACTTAAACTAAAGTACAAGAAGATTTTTTAAGTCAAAATATCATGTTTGTGGTCATATATCCCTTTATAAATTAATCCTAAGCCTCAATGAGTTCTTACAAACTGTGAAAATATAGGGTAAACCTAGAGTACTTACTGAATTGGTGCACTGAAAGCTAAGCATTTGTAACTCTTCAAGTACATCTGTTATATCTTCAGACATCTTTGAGACATGTAAAATATTTATCCCAACATCCATAAACAGTAGTAAGATGTGTCCACCATAGAAATGTAAAGTTGGTCAACCCAGCAACAACAATGTATTCAATCCACAAAAAGTGAAAAGTCCAATTCATATAAATGAGGTTAACTCATTTGCATGAGGAATAACAGTAGTGCATTCTGTCTGTAGCAGAATCTCTTAGCCCCAATCTCTGCATCTGAATAAATCATACAAAGAACACATCTAGTTCCTTAGAGAGAGAAGTGAGGAAAAAGAGAGCAAGAGCGATGATGAAAAACAGGCGAGCACAGTAATGATAGCAGGAGATAAAAGGTGGAGATGAAAAGGCGAGAGGAGAAGGGAGTGAGGGAAGAAGAGATGACCCGAGAAAGCAATTTAAGAAAAGGAGTGTATCGAGGATGCTTTGCTCTTCCATCAACATTTTCAAGCAGGTAAAGGTGTGTTTTGGAAATATCACCCTGCTGAGCACAGAGTCTCCTACACGATGGACAGCTGAGAATCAAATGGTTTGTGTACAAACCGCCTGTTCTATTCCAAGTTCTTCAGTGTACAAACCACTAAGGACACTTTCCTAATGTTGAGCTGCAACGTTACTTCTACAACCCTCTCACATGTCTAGTAGAGGCCTTGTTAGTGTCAGCGGAAATCAACATAGCTGGACAGGGTGAACACAATAGAGCCACCACATAAATAAGAGCATTTAAAGGCCAGCTATATTATGATTCAGTCAATATTTTCACACTGATGACTAATAAATGTGTGTGTGTGTGTGTGTGTGTGTGTAATGGTGTACTGCAGTTCACCTGAGCTCTGCTAAGCTTTTAGATGTGTTTAAGCTAATTGTTTTGGTTTTACAACCTGCTGTTCATGCTGTTTTCTCCATAATAACTGTAATAATTCACTATACACTATCTACTTAGCAGTAAAACAGCACAGCTAGTGAGCACAGTGGAGCAGAATTAAAAAACAAAAGAGTTAGAGGAGACAGGAAATTAGGCTGATTTTCACCATGTGGCCCAAAAAAAGCCAGGCATGAGTGTTAATTCTATCTACATCTACTGTGTGTGTAAATAACACAATTTTACCAAAACATTTAGAAATAGCACTTGAAACATGAAAAACTATTTAGACCCCTTCCGATTTCTTCTCTTTATTGTGCATATCTCTAATAAACTGTTTCAGATCGCCAAACAAAATCAAACATTAAAGGCAACCTGAGCAAGTACAAAATACAAGTCGACTTACTCTTAAGCTTGGGATCAAATACAACCCAGTTTTGCTGGTTTAAATCACATACTGATGACCTGATGTTCTCCCTCAAGATTTTCTAGTAGACAGCTGAATTCATGTTTCCTGCAATTATTGCAAGTCTGAAGCTGCAGAAATTCCCCACCACATCACACTGCCAACTCTCCTATGGATGCAATTTCTGCTCTCTGTCTATCGAATAGTGGAGTCATGATTACTAAACTTTTAAAGGTGAGAGAGGCCTGCTTTTCTGTGTATGTTATTGTTGAATATTTTGTCTTCCTGAATGAGTCATTATCGCCTCTTGGACTTTTTTTGGAAGGTCGGACACTACATGGAAGGTTCACTGTTATTCCAAGTCTTCTCCATTTGTATATACTTTCTCTTGCTGTCCACTCCACTTCTCACTTAGATTAGCCCTGTTGTATGTTCTCAAACAGTTTCATGTGAGATACCCTAAAAGAAATCAGAATAAAGCTGAAAATGTTTTCACATCAACTTAAAAGATGACTGTTGTGCTCTGTAATTTGTATTAGCCAATACTTTTGCTGTTTAAGAAACTATGAAAAAACTTACTTAGTGTGACATTCACAGTATATTTGAAATATTAACTTACTTTTGCTATATACATTGCCAAACTTTCAAACTATAATGGTCACACTGTACTTGAGTGCACAGTTAAAAGTGTCATGTTGTGTTAGCATTTCTATGGATGATAAATTATGGCTTGACCTATCATTTTTGCCCCCCAGTGGGTATCAGGCAGTACTGTAATAAATCTGCTGGGCCCCATGACAGGTGACACCATTCTCCAGCCATACCCTATATTGCCTGTAAACTGACCTAACATACTTTTAAGCTGCTTTTAACTCCAACACTCACCCAAGAAAAGCAAAATGCCAAAATGAGTGTTGGCCAATTGCAGACTGTGATAGCTCCAATTGGACTGATGGGGAATTTAATTTGAATGTCAGGGCCCACTTAATATTCCAGCCATCATCCCTACTTATCCAGCTCCACTAATCCTACTAATAGTTACTAGTTATATCAGAAAATTACCACTCTGACTTTAAAGTGTTCTTGAGTGCCGTGCTCAAGCAAGAGCAGATACTTGGCACCATGAACCACCCAATGCACATGCATAAGGCATCCAAATGCATCTATAAATGCCCAATGCATGTTCCCTGGTGAAAGCGTTGGTGTCTATAAATTAACTTGCTAATCGAGTCTGGTTTATGGACAATCATGGCAGCATCCCTGAAGAATTCACAGAAACAGAAATGGAGGTGATGATAGGTGAGCTGGAGGTCAGAAACAGTGTTTGTTTGTTGGCCTCAGCACCTTCATTTACATAAAACTTCCTGAAGCCTCTTTTCTCCAACGACTCACTTAGATGCCCTGATAATGACCTCAATTTAGGGCTTAATTGTGCATCCTGCCTTGATGCCTGTCTAACTGCAACTGTGGTATAAAGTGCAGTTGTGAAATCTTCTCTCAGTTCTCTCACTTATAATTTAATTCCATTTGGAAACACAAATTAATCCTACAATAGGTTATAATACAATGGTGTGGAACAGAAGCATAAATTTGCTACATACAGCTTGTCTGTACCAAGCTTTCAGAAAGTTTCCTGCTTTATTGGTTGCTAGGTAACCGCTGTGTTAACAGAACAAACCCCTACCATCTACATTTCGAAGGCACATACAGTGGGCTTAAGCTGCCCTACTGTACATCAATGGTATCTTTCTACTTAGAATCCAAAATTCCTGCCTGCGGGTCCCCCTTGGTGATTGACACATCGGTTGGAGGGAAACCTGTCACAACCACTTTCTTTTATGCCTCCTTCCAAAATGCAACAAGCATGTGCTGTGCAACATACTGGAACTGTAAAGTTTTATCACAGCAGCCTCCTGCATCATGCTGTAGACTGGTTCACAGCACTAGAGGGTCTTGGAGTAACAAATGGACATAAGGACTAACCTACAAGCCTACATGTGCTGTGCAAGAAGTATGATTAACCCTTTAGTCTTACCCTTTAATGTTACTTCGCTATTGAGTAGTGCCATGGTAAACCTTTATAGAGACTACAGAATACTCTTGGTCATTTCCTCTTTGTTATTCCTAAGACTTTAAGGTGCTAAGTAAGATTAATCTGTACCTCCACTGCTTCTTAGTTGTTTGGACTGGTCTCCTGCTGCTGCCCTGGCTTTACTACCTCCACACTTTCCCAAATTCTAGATCCTCCCATGCCCATGCTAATTATAAATTAAATCTCATAGTATATATGTCAACATGCTCCCTCATACCTGTCTGATCTTCTTAAACCTTATATTCCATCAAGTGCTCTCGGAATGCAGGGCTCTTGTCTGACCCCAGAGTACAAAAGAAGATGGCTTGTGGCTGGGCCTTTTCCTACCTCACCCCTCTGCTATGGAACAACCTCCCCATCGATATCAGACAGTCTCCATCAGTAGAAGTCTTTGAATCTAAACTTAAAACACATTTATCTGCCCTAACTTCTAATTACCAGGACTTTACCCTTCATCAGTCCCTGGTGGGGGGTTGGGTTCCAGTCTCAATCAGTTGATATACCCAGTATCTATAGCATATGTAGCTCATGTAGTCCTGCCAATGAGTTCATGTTATTCACTAATTTCTCTGTTTAATTCCTTTAACCCCCTGTTTCCTCTCTCCCAAGCACAGAAGCAAACAGGCTGTGTGCCTCTCTCTCTCTCTCTCTCTCTCTCTCTCACTCTCTAGTTGCACAAAGAAGTTGCTGCACTCCATGATTATGTTCTGTACATCATTGTTCTCTGCTGTTCTATTCTCGTCTTCTCTTCTTTTATTTCTATACTTTTCACTCACCCAAACCGGTCGAGGCAGATGGCCACCCTACCATGAGCCTGGCTCTGCTGGAGGTTTCTTCCTTTCTTTAAAGGGAGTTTTTCCTCTCCATTGTTGCCTAGTGCTGCTCATGAGGTTTTGTTGGGCATCTCTCTAAATAACATTGTAATGTTTTGACCTTAATATGTGAAGTACCTTGAGATGATTTGGCACTATATAAATAAAATTAAATTAAAAAAAACAGTATTTAAATATCTTAATAGAGATGTTCAGCACAATATTTCTGCAAAGCTTTGTTCATTCATTCATTGGCTCACTGGGTACTTGAATACTAAAAATAAAATGATGGTATTTGCCATGTTCTAGAAATGAAGGATATTTTCAATGATACAGTCTTGAAAATAACCAGGTGGAAATTGGAGTCATAGGAAAATATAATAAAATTAGACAGAGCCAAATGATGCTAACTGTGGGTTGCTGATTTATTCAAACCAATCGTATGTTATTTATTTCTCTTTTTTTTCGTATTCCTTTGAGATCATTCATTGTAATGATAACTAAGAGGGGTCAGCCAACATTGCTGTGCAGTACTAAACAGCAGTCAGAGTCAGAACATATGAGTGCTGCTCCAAGGAGAATTCCCAAAACAACTCATAGGCCAAAATCTATTTAAATTTTTCCTACATAAAGCCAACACTGACTGACTCACTGCCATAAAATCCTTCATTAACAATTTCAACACACAAACACATCAGATTACAGAACGTCTGATTTAGATCTGATATTGTGGAAAGTGTGAAAACTAAATTATGTGGCTTTAAGAGGGAAATGATTAGTTTCAGATAGTTTTCCTTGAACCAAAACAAACACTACAGCCACATCTTTGCTCTTTGCCCCAACATATATGTATATGTCCACGGCAGTCTCATAGCCACCATTGCTTGTTAGCTGAAACGTGACGGTGCCCTGAAAATATGTAGACATTATCTGAGTAAATATAGACTAGAACAGCTAAGACACAACATGTGTGGTCACATTTTCCTATAATTTCCTCGGAAATGTGTAAAATGTTATGTTAATGTTGTTGCAGTTTTAAAAATATATGTCCATGATTACAGAGCAATATCTACCATGACTTCAGAGGCAGTGCCATTATAAAATCCATGTGTTAAGTGACATGTTGTGTGGTTGATCTTCTGTTTAAACCAGACAAGAAAGCCTATTTTCAAGCTTTCTCCTGCTGTTTGTTTTGTGCACACCAACATTTGACAGCTTTCACACCAGCCTACATGACCTAAACCAAACACTGCAAATGTGACATTGCAAATTTAACACTCTCAGAGTTAAAACTAACATTCAGTCAGTGTTTATCTGCAAACCACTAGAAAAGTGGTAAATAACACCTTTGAAAGAGTTATTTCAGGGTTACTTTTAACTCTTACTGTGTACATTTGTAACACCACAACAGCTGACAAATGCACTAAATATTTACTTGCTACACTGGATTAAGAGTTAAAATGTTCAATCTGCTAGTACCTATCCTAATGTTGCTGTGAAACACAATCTGTATTTTTTTTTTTTTACAAAAGCATTTTAACATTTTGAGAAACATTTGACTAAGCAAAGTCAGACATTGACATTCTTGCCTTATCAAATTGTTAACCATCAAGGCTTTATAAAGAATATTGTAGTTCGGTTGCACACTTTACTACTTCTACTACATGACACTTGGATTATGGTGCTGACAAGTCTCACTGAGGATCTGAAATGACTGCGTGGAGTCTAACTACATCTCTAACTTTCACTAGTGTGATCAACTCTGAACAAAACTTTACTCTGAAAATGTTAAAAATTACTCTTTGACTCTGAAATATATATAATATACTTTGAAATGTTTAACTCTGAGATTTCAACACTTTGATTTTTGCTGTGAAACAGAAAAAAACACCAAAAATTCATCTGAATTAAATTGGCTTTCATTATGATTTTCTTTATTTCTCCCCCTTCAAATGAACACAGCGCATTGAGCATGTGTTTTGTTTAGGTCCTAGTGTGAAAGTTTTCATCCTCAGATTTTATTTCTTTGCAGTTTACTAACCTCAGGTGAAGTCATCAAATAAAACTACAGTAGACTGATTAATTCTTGCTGTACTGAACGTGTTAAAAAAAGATGGTATTTTTAATAGCTTCAAGGCAAACACAGCCCTGCTATTATTCTCAAATAGAAACATAACATAAACTGAACAGAACAGCCAGTAATGATCTCCAGTGTATAATGTTTCCCTTTCGGAAGTGATAATTGTCTCTCTGTGAAGTGTTTGCCATGGGCTTTATTATAATTACTTTAATAAAAAAAAGATTTTCTTTCTTGAAGCTATGCATCAGTAATAGTTTCTATAAAGTTTATTTACTTTTTAATGTGGATGTAATCTAACTGGAAATTAACGTGGTGTATATGTATGTTGTTTTTGCATAAAAAGATCATTTTAGAATGTACATGGGTTAATGTAGGCACGGTTTTTGTAATAGCTTATCACTGACCAAAGAGTCATAAGCAGAGCATGAGAATTCAGGACACTATAGTGAGGCCATTTCCAGTTTCTGCAATGAAGGCAATAAATAGTCAACAGCAAAAAAAACTGGACATGTTAACTCTGTAAAGCCCAGCCCAACAAGTAATAGCCAAAACATCCTTTTTTTTTAAATTAGAGTGTGCCCTGGACCCTTTTCCAAAACAATACAAAATATTTTTTTAAATTATTTCTAAATGTGACATTTTTGGTTTATTATATTTGATACAAATAAAGTTTATTGTAATTTAGTAATCAAAACATTTTTGTATATCCAATATGATACAAATGGCATTACAGGGTTAAATAGTGTCCGTGAGCAGGTGTTGTCTGTAAGGGTCTGGATTAATCATGGCAAAATCTGAGATGATGCAGAAAGTGAGAGCTAAAGCATGACAGTTTGGTTTTAGGGTTAAGTTTAGAATTGGTTTAAGGGTTGGTAGCAACAAAGACAGAGGAGTATAGCTACAAAGGCTCTTTTAAGTCGACTTAAGCTCTGTAGACACTGTGTGATTTTTATTAATGTTGTAGTATTTGTTAGGTCACACCACTGGTTTCAGACATATCTGAAGTCTACCATATCCACCAGAAGTGGACTGCGCTAAATGCAAGTGTAAATGACCACCAAGACAGCGTTTGTAGTGTAAACACTAATGCATCATCATGCATTCCTGACAACAGTGTTACAAGAAAAAATGTTATTAATGCCAGACATAATGGTTATTTTGGTGACAGTGCCTCAATGCACAAAACAAAAAAGCAAAAAGCACGGAGATGAACATTGATGCCTGCTGTTGCAGTGTCAGTGAAACAAGGAACCCAATTTCCATTTGGCCTGAGGAATCTGTTCAAAGTGCCATCACAGGTATAAAGGTTGGTGCTTCTCAGCTGTCCACTTGTGATCCACCAAGTGTAAACAGACCTGTGCGTCAGTTATCAGCCATGATGTGGAACCCACACTGAATGTGAATACGGAGCCTGGATAGGATTGTGCAGTGACAGTTCCAATAAAGTTTATTAACACTGTGGCTGCATTCTCAGTGTTGCCGAGCCTTGGCAGAAAACCTCAGATTCTGATCACTTTTTGTGATTCTACAATGAAGAGAGAACGATAAGAAAATGCAGCCAGTTTTGCTTCTGTTCTGTTCTCTAATCTCAGCAGTCTCTATGCTGCAGGTCTGGCCACACAGTGCAAAATACTACTCCAATAATCTAGTTCACATTTATGAAATCAGATCCGCTCACACTTCAAGTCAGCCAAAGTAATTTCTCACCTGCCAGTCAGTCGCTATTCTTCCCAGAGTGCTGATTGCTCAGTTGCTTAATTTAGCACTAGGACCTTGCTAAAAGTATGCATCGAATCTCATCTGCCTAAAATTTGGCCCTATTCTCAAATTAGTCAGGACTAAACGATCTGGATGTAACATTTGATGCATACAGTGTCTGCCGAAAAAAAATTGTTTAATTGTCACTAGAAACTTTTCTTAACTTTTTTTATGTAATAGAGAAATCGTAGTATACCACCAACTCACTGGAGTTAAATAAATACACAAAAAGACAAGTAAATAAACCACCAGTCAAGAGTCCTATTTCTGAAGTGCTTTGTGTTGCTGCAGCAGTGGCATCCACCTACAGGCTCTCTTTTTGTCTCCATACAATACACTCATTTTCACAGTTTGACACAAAAATATGGGTTTATTTTCTATTTTGACAACAACCCAGCACCGTGTTACAATGGGTTGTGACAGTCAAACAAGAAAAAACAACACATGCTGTCTTGCGTACCGTGTGCAGCAAGTCCACAAGCAAATCCACAGCTACAGTAAAAGGTCTCAACTGAGATTTCATTAGGCTATATTTACAGTTTAACAAACTCTTAATAAAGGCCTTTAATAGATCATTCTCTGAGATACTTCCATCAGAGATGCAATAGATACTAAACTCTACTTTCTTCTCTCTGTGTAAATGTCTGAAAGTGTTTATATGATAAAAGTATCAGTCTTCAGCTTTTCAAATTAGTCACTTTAAATAGATATTTTACACAACTGGAGCCTTTTTAATGCAAAATTCTCCCTGTGTTACTTTCCTTTTATTGCAACTCAAAAAGGAAACAAAAAGAGGGAATGTTATACTAAAAAGGTCTTTAATGTTGCAAGATATCAACTTGGTTTAATGCACTCAGGCTGCTATTTTTTTGCAAAAAACTGCCTCTGGGAGTTCTTCTGGTACCAGCCTGTGCCACTCAATCACTACCTTACATCCAACTCACAGATGTAACCTGCTGATTGCACCAAAAATCAATAAACGGAGACCTTTACTAAATCCAGAAAGTCATTTGACATCACTCATACCCCAATTCTGAAGGTTTTTCCCAAATCCTTATAGACTCTTCTAAATGTCTGGATTCACACCCAGTCTGGAGCACAAAAACAATATTTGTGTATATCAGTTTATCAGGTAGTTCAGCTTGCTTGTTTTGACAATCGACAGGCAGCCAACACAATCGAAACATCTTGTTAAAAGGTCTTGTATTTGTGTGTACTGCAGTGTCATTTTGAATGAGAAAAATGACGACTGCACATGTATTATACAGTAGCTGACAAAAATGTCTCTGTTGTGCCCATTTTCTGTCGCTATGTATTGAATTTGGAGATAATTGCCAGGTTATCACAATGACTTGAATGTAAGGAAATGGGATGAACAATCTGCAGCAATTGTCCTCCATTACTGGGTTCTATTCATAGCCAGTATTGCCAGAACAGATGGGATGATTACTAATGATTACTACTATTATGTGGGCATTTACAAAAACAATTTTGCTTCTGCCGAACCCTAAAGGTTTCGTTCAGTTACACCTATGAGCAATGAACTGATATGGAACTGACATGTGTCTAGAATTTGACTTGAGTCCTCATGTGGCAGATCTGTGTCTATAAGTTCCAGTGATTAATTAACTCTTATGGTTTTGTCCTAAGGCACAAATCAAAAGAAATGTATAAACCAGTGTTCCCAGGTGAATGTGGCCTCTGTTCCAGACATGTTTCATTTCAAAATTACAATTAGGATTTGGCTCTTCCTGGGGTTGGCCATCCAGCCAACTAGACAAAAAGGACACTGGTCAGGGAAGTGATCAAGAGCCAGTCAGGCTAACAGCACCAAGCCTTTATGGAGTTTGTCAAACAGCAATTCTGTGGTTTGATAACCCAAAATCTGAGAAGAATCTGCGAAGCATGGTGGTGGAAGCTTCATGCTCCATGAGGGTGCTGCTCAGCAGCAGACATACAGAGATTTATCAGAACTGAAACATAGCTGAATGCAGCCAAACGCAGAGAAGCCCTTGAAGAAAACCTGCCCCAGAGTGGATGAGACCTGAGACTGGGGTGATGGCTCCTTCAGTATGTGCAGTGAGTGGCCCAACTAGAACTCAAGGATTAAAGGCCATTTTGCATCTGTGGAGATACCTGATGATGGCAGTTAAAAGATATTTCCCCTCCAATCTAAGCTTAAAAGAATCTGTCAGGAAAAATTTCAATATACCACCTAAACCTATGTGTGAGAAGCTTTTATTAAGATTATGCAACAGGATTCTGCTGCAAATGCTGCCAAATGTCAGTTTCTAATTATTGATTAATTTGCAAATTCTTCATATATGTCTCTGCTTTTTGATTGTGTTATTATACAGTATGTAGCGCCATGGGTAACATTTTTTTCTATTGTAAACCAAAGCAGAATGAAAAAAATGCAGTACATACTGTTCTGTGTTCTCTGAAAAACACAGTAGTGGCAGAGACGTGGAGGACGAGGTTAGGGGAAGAGACAGCAAGAATGAGACTGCAGATATTAGTACATTTATTGTGACTCATAGCCAAAAGAAGTTGTCTCTTTGAGTTAGTGTTATCTCATCTACTGCGGTGCCCTGAGCTCCTCGTGAGTGTCTGTGTGTGACTATTCATACATATTTGTCTGTTTGTGTTTACATGTCTGTGTGTGGACATGTAATGTTTTACTAGCTGGCTCTCAAAACCGTTATTAATGTATTTTTCATTTCAGTTTTACAGCACTGGTTGCTACTGTTATAAAGAAGCTTCTGCTTGAAACACAGTTGTGTTACTTTAGAGGTAAATTAGCTGTCTTGCTTTCTTTCAAAAACTAAGACTATTTGAGGAGTTCAGATATTCTCCAGGTTGTACTTATGCGCAAATGACAAGAGGCGACACGTGAGCTGTACTGGACTTATTAAAATACAACCCTAATTTCAGTAAGGAAGGTGTGTAAAATCTACATAAAAAGAGAATGAAATGATTTGTAAATTGCATAAACCCATACATTATTTACAGCAGGATATTTGAGTTTTTGGATGACAAAAGTAAAAGAAGATTGGATGAAGGTGAGGTCACTACAACTTGGTCCACTGACTTTTGGCCACCATTACCAAAGTAGTGCGTCACTGACTCCAATTGGACAGTCTGGATTTGGAATACAATCCCTCCAAGCATTCTTTATATATCACATTCACAAATATGAGCCATAATTAGATGAACAAAAGTCAATGTGACCTTGACCTTTGCCCACTAAAACATAATCAGTTTATCACTGAGTCCACAATGACGCAAATATGAATAAAGTCCTTCAAAGCATTCTTTACATGTTGTGTTCCTAAAAATGAAGAAGAACTGGATGTATGTGAATTCACTGTGACCTTTACCTTCAACCTTACCTTCAAGTTGGCAGTTATGCCAAATAAGTAAGTCAATTTATGTCAGATAACAACTGTTATTACAATCTGTCATATAAACACAACAATTAAGTTAATGTAACCATAGGTAAACATTTAAAATATTAATGAGTAATAACACACTAAATATAAATAACACCCAAAAAATATGCAAAACAGAATTGTTCAATGCATCTGTCAAGCAGCATTTCACTTTAATATGTTCATTGAAATGAAATGAAGAGAAAGTGAAGGGAAAAGAAAGAAACACACAACCCTGCAGTTACATTTCAGTGCAGTCCCGTCAGTCACACACACTGCCAGTCGTATATTCAGCCAATGACATTTATCTCATTTTTGGTCCAACTACTGTAACTACTAATGCATCCTAATTTAATTCATAGGGGATTGTCTGGCAGACGCAGGGGTCACGTAAACTTAAATACTTTATCAAGGTAGTTCTAAAAGACTGTCCTGAGCTGCCATCGTATTTATGGGAATATGAATTACAGCAGGAAACTTGGATTTGTTTAAAATAAATGCATGTATAAAATACTGAAACATAAAAAATGTCTTTTTTGCCAAATTAAAAATCCTCCACCTGAACAGATAATATTTTTAGTGTTACTTTCTGTGCTCCTCTGTAATTTCAATGATTGTTCAAGGCAGCATTTAACAATTAGAAAAATTACAGGGTATAGATGTAATAGATATGGACAAAGCCATAGTAGAAAGCCAGAAACATCCCCAATGAGGCAAAATCTGTGGCAGTTTTAACCTCCATTGTTTCTGAAGTTTACAGTTCTGTCTAAATAGGGTTCTGTAAAAACAGTATGATCCCAATTAGGCCTGCACCATATGAGGAAAATCTGCTATGTACAATAACACTGTTCAGTGTTGCAATCACAATATGACTGGGGATTTATAAACAAATCTTTAAGTAATGTAATATTGTTGTAATGTTGCATATAACAGTTCTTTCTGCTTTTATAGGTTCACTGCAAGCAACTTAACACTGAATAGTCTCACTGAAGGGTAGCTGCAAAATATAACATTTTGTAATGTGCTTTGTCAATTTTGTTGTTGACTGTTTTAATGATGTTTAAGAGCTAGATGCTGTTTTTAAATGCTATTTTAAACATTACTTGCTGTTTATGAATGCCACTCACGCCACCACATGTGCTGGTACAGAGACTGCTGAAGCGGCTGTGTGTACTGAGCTGATGTACAATTTCTGTTTACATAAGTGAAATCATTCATGCACACTGGAAGTTTAGTCACCGTACAGGTTGGTGTTCATATACACTGAAGGAAATAAATGTAGTCAGCAGGGTGGTAGTGCATGGAACAGCTTTCAAAAACACCAAGTGATAAAACATCTGGCAAAATTACAGTACTAATACTACGGTATTAAAACAAAGCAATCGGGGAAAAAAAGAACTGTAATCTCTTTGGCTTTCAGTACTAGCTAAGTTTGAAGCCACTTAACAGAGCTGTCAGATAAACGGGGCCTCATCTGATTGGCCAGAAGGCATGAATGTGCTGGCGTTCGTAAACAATATGATTTTTTGTATTTATTGTGTTTCACGTAGTTTCGTGTCTCACTCAAGCATTTTTATATCGTGATTATGATGAAATTACAATTTATCAGTCAGCACTAATACTGATAAGAGTAATAAAAGAAAACCACTTGGTTATTTAAACAAATTTGGACAGCCTTAATGTGTATGTACCTTTGATGAATGCTGTGGTCTGTGAGGGAAAAGAGAAAATAAATTGTTGGCATAATGAGTGGGAGCAAGCTGGAATAACAGTTACCTCTGCATGCTGTTTTTGTCAGGGATGTTCTCTGTGTGCAGTTTATTAAACCAAAATGCCCTTTTTGTGAATCTCTGTTGTGTTGCAGTCAAAATGAAGTAACAAAAAGAGAAAATTTTAAACTAAAAATGCTGCAACATTGGAAGATATCCATTTAATAAAGCTAATTTTTAATACATTTTTGCACAGATGGAGGATTGTGGATTTTGCCCACCCCATCACTTGCATACATTGCATCTTTTGAGGGTATCTCTTAAAGGTCTGTATTAACACAAGAAATGGCTGTTGCAAGCAAAATCTGTTTCAGTGCTTAAGTTACTATGTTACAACTGACAACTTAATGTCTCATAGATGCTACTGAAGTCAGCACAACTACAATTGCATACAAATAAGGCATACATTATTCATAGTAACACAAACAAAAGCACCATATTAAGTTCAGCTCCATTGCCTCTATTGCCTACATCCAGCATAGCAATAACATAACAATACTTGTGGTTTGGATTACATGATAGAATTTGTATTTTGATGGTCATCAAATGTTTTGCTTGGCATTAGAGTTAGACATGAGAGATATATGTACAGCTGGGCACTAAATCTCCTGTTCAGGTATTCTAAACCTCCTCAATATTAGACCATTTCTGTACTGTACATTATTTTGCTTTCTATTTATTCTAGTGTTCTCACCACAAGGCATCAAGGTTCTCTCAAAGAATTATTGGATATTGAGGAGAGAGAGAGAGGGAAAGAGCAAGAGCTCTGCAGATTTGTCTGTAAGGTTGCCAGCTGAGAAGTTATCTACTCTCTGCTTTGGGAAGGTAATCAATTTCTGCCTCTTCTGCTAGAAAACAGCTTCACACTTTCTCTAGCGCAGATTTATTGGCACCGTTGGCCATACTTTAAGAAGCCGTGCCCAATTTGAATATAATTCATGCTTTTTTTAGGTTATATTTTTCTGTATTACAGATAGTCAGTTGAACCTACTGTAAGGTAATAGAAGGATCTAGGATCTCACAGTGGCAATGAAGAATTGTTTTTACAATGACAAATTAGTTTATATATGAGGACTTACACTACAAAATGGCCACAGAATAGACGCACATTACAAAAAACTAGTTTTGCCACATCACAGCTGGTTATGTCAGCCAACCAGCGAAGTCGCACTTCACATGCCTGACTCTGGATTCACTAAAGCCTTCTTCAAGGGACAGGTATGAGGTTGCAGTGACCTAAATCATGGAGCCCCAAAATCCAATCAGTTGATCCTTGATCTATCAGGTCTATCAGTTTGTGCCAAATCTGAAGAATTCTGCTCAATGTGTTATGCCTTTGGTCACATTTGTCACAGTATAAACATAAATACACAAAAAACATAAAGGAAACACTTAAACAACACATCCTAGATCTCGATGAATTACATTTTTTTCAGTTAAAAATCTTCATTCATTACATAGTGGAATGTGTTGAGAACAAAATAATATAAGAATTATCAATGGAAATCAAACTCATTGGCAGATTGAACTTCAGTGGAAATATAGATAATGCAATGATGCATATGATTAACGCCATGATTAAATACTTCAGTTTGTCATTAGTTTCAAACTACATTAAGAATAAACAACCCATTCTCC